>JAQIWU010001708.1:0-15080 GCA_034696445.1 Isotomiella minor
GACGCCCGTGTCGGGGTGGACCTGCTTCAGGACCTTGTAGATGTACACGGCGTAGGACTCCTTCCGCTTCCGGTGTCTCTTCTTCTCCCCCTTCACGATCCCCTTGGACTTGGACACGGCCTTCTTCCCCCCTGCCTTTCCTCCGGTCTTTGGTGGCATTTTTGCTTTGCTTTGAGAGACTTTTGAAGTTGAATGAGTGGAATGAGAAAAGAGAGTGATGAGGGTTGCTCTGTGGGTTTTCCTTTTATAGCAGAGCCGTGAGTAGCGAGACGGGGGCTTTGAGTAGAGTCGTGAGTTTTGAGGAGTGGAGGGAAAAGAGTGGCGAGTTTCTACCAATGAAAAGCGAGAGTCTCTTGTCTGACTGCTCTTTGAGTCGAGGGATGAGTAGGGAAAGCGGTTTGAGTTGATCTGTGAGTACGGAAAGCACAGAAAACTTTAGGGTTCCCACATTTCCCTTAATTTTAACAATGGATGCTGGGGCAAATGCAGGACGTCCAAATGATGAAGAAATGATCTTTTTCCTTGTTTGCTCTAAATGTCAATTGTAAGTGCGCAATCTATATGAAATTCAATTCAATTCATGAAAAGAGAAGAGAGCTATCGTTGTTGAGTCAAGTCATCATCCGAAAAAATCAAAGAGGTTTTTACCAAGATAACCGTTCGTCATTTATAACTATTTATTTGGATAAAATATATTTAGTAGTAAACAGTAAGCCAACTATTCACATTGTTTTTAAATTGTTGATGAAACTTTAAATTTTCATCTTTTGAATCATAAATTGCTTTCCAAAAGCGGTGAAATATTGATAACTGCTCACTGCTGCAAGTCAAACCAAACAAGATTACAAGGTTATGGCGTTCTTCATGTTCCTGCAATCTGTATGACTTGTAAAAAAAATACCTTTTTGTAAACACGAGTGCACGTAATTCCACCTGGTGCTTCCAACGTCATGGTCATTTGGTCTTCAGTAAATTCCCGGAGGATTTGGAGCGTCTGCTCACCACATTTCTGTTTAGTCACAAAAGTGATGAGGATTAATGTAAAGAAAGACAACGAAATCAGGGACATCGGATGCTGCACATACCTGCATATGGACCAACTTGCTATCTCCATCCTTTGTAATCGTGGACTGCAACAGAAAACAATACATGAATGATAATACTCGAATGAACTCCTCCACAATTTCAATTTTTTACCTTGCACTTGCGCCCATCAGCAGTTTCTTCATCAAACTCTTTTCCCAACTGGAACTTAATGTCAGTTGTCTTGAACGTAGTTGACGTCTTGATGTTCCAATCATCCCCAGTCTGTACAATGTCCGTCACTGGAATATGAATCAGTTGCAATAATTCACTCAATAGCAATGCTGTAAAAATGGTTTGTTTTTAGCAGCCCTTGACTTGGCCAAACAATTCTTTTTGAGGGACTTTCTAATTTTATAATAACTTGTCTTTCCAGAATAAAAGTTGTGGGCCAAAAGTCAGGGGAGACTGTTCAAGTAAACTATGTTTTTGCATCGAACAAAGCTTGGTGTTACCTACCTGGAGTTGCAGATGCGGCCATCTTCCTCATCACGATCCCCACCCCTACGGACAATTTAAGAGGTCAAAAGTTAATTAATAGTCATTCATTTCTATTGGAACGTGCATGCATGCAAAATGCAAATAGTCGAAAGTGAGAGACAAAGTGAGGCGAGGGGTGAAAAGGGAAACGGGATGCGCATTCTCCGACCGACGATGATGTCTTGCTCAATCATCATTATTGGCAAGTAAAAAAAACCGGCTGGTTGGTTTGGTGGTGGTGTGATGTCGATGCGTGAAAGTCCATGTGCACCGTGTGCTCCTTGCCTTGCTGACACGATTATGGCATGGTAGTTTTTTTTTCTTGGAAAGAGGCAATCAAATCAAATCGTGGGATTTCCAGCACAACAATTAAAAAATGCCCATCCGCACCACCATTCACACGGCAACCAACCGACTTTACGTAATTTTATCGAGGCCTCAAAAAAGGAAAAAAGAAAGGTAGACTCACCCACAGCCTTCATGTACTCTTCAAAGTTTTCACTCTTGATGAGTTTGAAGGATCCAGTAATTGTCGACATCTTGACACTCTCTGATTTAATAAATAATAAAAAAACAAGGTTTTAAAAGATTGTTCGGTACAAAAAATGTTGGCTCACTCTTTTTCCTCTCTCGAAATGAATGGATTTGATGATGATGATGATGATGGTTTGATGTGGAAGAGAACGAGGTTCTGGTGGTCTTCGGACACCGGCGGACTGAGCAACACTGAACTCTCAATGACACGGAGTGATGGGGAAATATGCACGGATTGCCTCAACTCTTGTATGAATCTCTCTCATCGTTCAGTGGATTGTCCATGCACCATGTAACTCTCTCTCGTTCTTCTCCAATCTTGGGATCCCACGTTCCAGCAAAGGGTGACACAAAAAAAGTCTGCATCTTGTGAGTCAACAGACACTCGTCACAGGCCACGTTAAGAATGCATGAGTAACGGGACAATTCAAGTCTTAAGTCTTGTAGCTTTTGAACTATTTCTGTCCCATGTCATCCACAGAACAATCACCGTATAATCATAAAACAAGTACAAGGGATGGAGGAGGATGTGATATGGGGCAAGTCGAGATTTCCAGGGCATCACCAAAGCATTCCTGTTATCTGATAATCTTAAATCTTGTGTCAATTAGGGTAAGTCCGTGGGAAAGTTTTGTCCATGAGACATTCCCAGCCCATGGCAGAAAACGAGAATTCCATGCAGCTAGACTCTTGTGAAATAGTTGCAGAGTCTACAGTCTAGTATTGCCTCATAAGCATATAGTTTTGCGACAGGCATTTTTCTCATGGAATTTATATTATTTCTGCCACTCGGTGGTAATATGAGGGTGGGTTGGGTTGTTGAACATAAAATTACGAATTGAATTACCACATACGTATAAGGTGGAAAATTAAATATTCGAGGGGTGCACCTGTGCCATTGGATAGCATTGAACGTACAAATTGTCGATGTGGCAAATTCTCATTGAAATGACAATATAAGTATTATACTTGTGAGAATCCTGACATACTGTTTGTTTGCAGAAACAATCTTAAATACTGGAAGAGTTACCTACGTTGATTTCACCATTTCGAAGTTCAGAATCTTTTTGGATGCATGGACAATACTTTCTTTAACGCATTGCTCTTTTCTCCTATAAAAATAGACAAATTCCTTTGTATCCTCAAAGTCTGAAAGAAGTCAATTATGACGAAGGGTACATTCGTATGTCAATAACTGGGTTGAAACCTGGCAATAGAAAAAGATTGACAGAAATGTAAACTTTCTTGTCATAAAGTCATAACAAATAATCGAGCATACATAGGTAGATACGTAAGTTGCTTGCAAGTGAGACACAGAGCAGAGGTGTCAGAAATTTTTGTTTCAGTCGCCAGAGTGAAGGCTATCAGGGGATAATATGAAATAGGACAACTACTAATAGAAAAAATATAGGCTTGGAGAAAATGTAGTTTGTACCAGCAATACATATTGCAACTGCCTACATCATCTCCTTCAAATTATAACGCGTCTGTTTAGCCACCTACCTAATGTGACATGCTTACTTATAGATAGACGGATTATCATAATTCATAGCGAGGGGCTATGTTTGACTTGGCTTGATGAGCTCAACTCATCAAGAAATTCCTGAACGAGAGGCTTCAGGTCACAAGACTTCCTCTGCTTGAATCAATTGAGAAATTCGAGACTGGTTGAGCACACAAATAAAGTCCATGGGCATGTATGATACCACTGCACTGGAAGAATGTGTCGTCGTGTCTGCTTTACAGTAATTTGTTCTCGTGTATCGATATATTTTATGAAAAAATGAGGATGGGCTGTGGGCTTCTGTTTTATGGGTCCATTAGCCATGACACCAGATGCAATGTCAATCTTATCTATATACCCAAATTCCTTCAATTTAAACTTTACATAAATTAAAAACCTTATCATTCAATGTGTCCTCTCCAGCCATAATGTTTTTTTGCTTCACTGAACATGAATTAACGGAATGTGAAGCAAGCAAGCAAGAGTCTCAGTATTGAAAATTAAAACTATAGTAGAGATGTAGTTGATTTTGTTTAGTAAGCACTTTAGTTTATTGTATTTTCTTCCGGAATAAAAGTATACAGACAAACAGAATACTGTAATATTTCCTATTGATGTTACACACTCTTTTAGTCAAGATAGAAGAGACAAGACTTACTTTAAAAACAGTTATTATTAGTAATGATCAACTGAAATGTTTAATTTCAATTTAGGCACATCGCATTTTGCCACATACTACCTATGTATAGGAATTTAGAGTTGGAAGAAATAAAACGTCACCGAAAAGATAGATGTTTAAGTATACTCATAACAAGATTGTAATGTCCAACACACTCGATTTAAAACAAAAGAAAAAACCAACTTTGTAATGCATAGGTAATCTAGTGACTATAAATTATACACAGATGATAAAGACATGATTTGTTGTGAGGTCTAGTGGATTAAATGTGAAATCAAATTGAAGCTCTGTGTCCTAAACTAAAATCTACCTTAAAAGCTCAAAATATTAAACAAGAATTTAACAGAAAACAGGGTCCCAGAAGGCTGGGTAGATTGCATTTAAATGGTTAAAAATATTGACACTACTTACTCCACACTTAGGCTAATCATGAAATCAATAGGTACATTCTAGTCATATTAGTCTTGATTAGAACCAAAGTTCTATACCTACAATCTCCATGTTTCTGGCTTGGGACATCTAAAAATCTCATCTAAACATCTTCCACTCCTTAAATACAGTTTTTACTACTCTTGAATGTCTAACTAGATTTTCTTACATATCTCCAGATAATTAGTTGGCCATTATTACAAGACTTCATCAAACAAGTTTACCTATACATTTTATAATTAAAAAATTGTTACAGTTCCGGCGTCTAATTGTACAAACGAGAATCTAAACAGTAAATGGCACCATCCATTGGAAGGTAGAATCGTTTATAGTTTCATTAATTGCACTTTTCCTAGACTGTTTCAGGCCAGAGTTTCATTAGGTTGCACTTCATATACGATTGTTACAGTTAAATCAGGAAGATACTCCAAGTCAGTTTCGTTACATAATCTGTACATGCTTACAAGTTTACATACACATAATGGGGTTTCTGCTAATTTACTTTACTTCATCCATTCAGATGCAGCGAGGTAATGCTGTTGATCAGTTGGTAAGGGCACAGGTAACTAATGTTATTATTCAGTTTAAAATCATATCCTAGAATCGTTAAGAGAACTTAATCATTGTAGATGACAGTTATTATAAATAAAACAATGACTGGACAAAATGAATCACCGAATATATATATAGAGCTACTGGCACGGCACATCACTACATTAATTCCACCCTCCTGTCAACTTGTGGAATAGCTCCTCGTTCAAGGATTGACTTGCTTCCTTCGATCGAAGAGACAGAAAAATATACCCTCCGATAAACTCATGAACAACTTTGCAGTCAGCCGACAAACATCCGAAACTAATGTTTTCGTCGTCCAATTGTATCATCATCATTTTCACCTCCCAATTTACGTTCCAAGCCTGTAGAAAACGTTAACAGAATATAGAAGAGAAATTCATTAAACCCTCGTATCTTATCGGACTGACCTTCATGTTATTGTATCTCCATGTTTTAATATGGTCACCACTGCTAGTATCCATCCTCATGATTCTGTTGAAGGCCACGCCCAAAAGTTCATCTTTCTTTAGTCCACTAAATCTCACAATGAACAACGAAACTCCAAAATCCGGAAGAGATTGCCAGGCCTTTATATAATTCATTTTAGCCTCGATCAAATTGCAATCCTTCACGTTTGCATGGGCTTCCAATATTCTTTGCGTCAACTGGAAAACGTGACAGAAATAAATGAGAACTTGAACGATTTTAAAACATTTAGTGAATGAATACCTTTCCCTTCATCTTTTTTAGAAATCGTGGAGAAATGTAGTCCTCTGGAGCAATTTCAAAAGAGTTGGGATTAATGGCTGGTGCAGGGGCTCGATGTTGCATTGACAAGAACGTTCTTATTGTGTTTACTTCGGAGTCGTATGAGCTATCGGCTAACGTCTTTCCTTTGGATCCAAGTTTACAAGCGGCCATCCATTTGGCATACTGCTCTTCCTGTAAATAGCATAGGTAGTTATAGTTTTTTGTCCATGATTGAAAAAAGCAGGTATGAACAGCTTTTTAATGACTTACTGAATCACATCTTAGCCAATACTCGGTCATTCCATCCGGACCTGGCACCTCCAGCTTGATGCCATATTTCTGCTGAGCCAGATTCACATCGGGCGTCACTTCACTCCCCCTCAAAGAAATTGAAAAGGCAGAATCAGGATCCGCCCGGGCTTTTTGGAAATTCAAGTATACGTCTCTGCAGGTAACATGGTACTTCTTCCATCCTCTGAGAGTAAATTTCTTGGGTTTCATGACTCTCAAACTGTAAAAAAATAAATTGTAAAGTCTGTCTGGATTGTTTCTCTCTCTTCTTCCATCATTTTATAACAAAGGAAAGAACAGGAAAGGACATTGACTCCAGAATGAACGACCATTGAAAGCTCATCACTCGACATCAGTCGACCATCGACTATGAACGGAAAGCAAAGTTTAAAAAAAAATAAATTGTCTTACCTATCAGATAGTTCAGGAGTGTGCATAATGCTGCGATTATTGACACCAGAACCTTCTAATGTAATTTGCAAGTCGTTTAGTGCAGCATCTATGTCGTCTTCCCCTTGATTTGCAAAATCGGGCTGGGGCACATTAGACTGCAAGTTGACTTGTAACTATTGAGAGACAAAATCAATTCAAAGTGAAATTATATTTCATTTGGTTGAAATGTTAATAGTTACAGACCTGTAATGCACCAAACATCAGCATCTCTTCTTCTGTGCAGTCGATCTCTTCATTTAATAATTGCCACCTCGCTTGTTCATACAATTGGTTGATTCGTACCGAATCTACTTTAGGATTTAAGTCGTAGAAGGAGTAGAATTTAAACCGCAGGTGAAGAGTGTCAAACTCTCTCACTCCTTGCTCCATTATTGACAGCGACGAATCCAACCATCTAAAATTGAGAAAATAAGAATCAGCATGTTACAACATTCATTCTTAGATGCCTTAAGCAACAATTGAATAGGTCTCGACAATTTTCCATGCAAATAAATAAACACAAAAAGACAGCTACTGGCTCAATAGTCTTGCAAAACCAAAGGAGGAGTCAAACAAATATCAATGAAAGGTGAAAAAATGCTTCAGCAAAGACAATGTCGGCAACGGAAGGAAAAAGTAAATCAAATGAAATCTGAGAAGCCATAAATCATTTTCCATTATGAAGTTGGTTTGGCAAAAGATAATCAACTTAATAGCATCATGCCTGGCATTTACTCCCTCTACCCTCCGCTTATGCTGCTAAGACGAAGAGCAAAACTAGCAAAAAGTTGTAATCCCCTACAGTTAACGAAATGTTTGGAATGTACTTACGCAACATTAAGTCTTGCCCTTTCAACTAAGTTACGTGGTCTTAGATGCTTCAGATTCGGATCCACCATGGCCGGCGTGGTGGCCAGAGCATCAAGGTCGAGGTCGTTAAAGCCATTGGGACTACCTGACAGAGGTAGAGGTGAATAGGATGTTCCGTTTCCCATTGTATTGTACGGAGATGCTCCTCCCGCATTAGAAGACCAACTCTGGGGGGAACTCATTGGAGTCGACTTGTTGGTGGGTGAACGGACTGGGGCACATAAAAATCGCTCACTTATTCCTCCACTGCCTGAAATATCAAATCACAATTCAGCTTCCTTTATCCGAAACAATTGAAATAACTGGAAGACTTACTCCCAGTGCTGTTGTTGTGGCGACTGTACATTCCATTCGAAGAAGCATTTGGAATAAAGGTATTCGTGTCGGGAGGAGGAAGAGGAGACCGTCCCCTTCCTCCATACGGGTCATCCCCATGTCCATGACTGGTGTACCCGTTTCTCCTAGACCGAAGAAGCTGTCCAAAATTTTGCTTCAGGTGCTCTGGTCCCAATGGAAAAGAAAAGGAAAGCTCTTCTGGGTGTCGGATACCTGGAAACGACAAGATAATTTGCATTTTAAGGCATCTGAACTTGAAAGAATTGTGGTTGCGCAATGACATCACTCATTGTGTTTGAATGTAGAAAAATAGCGAATGGCTATTATGCTATTGAGAAACTAGTACATTTTTTTTATGTCCCATTACTAATAGGCGTGTAGGCGGATTCGATCATGCATTCACATATACTATACATAGTCGGCAATCTTTGTTAACCTTTGCTTTAGAAGCAGCATCTCCAGGTAGAATCTACGTGGGTGCCAATGCCGATCAAGACATTGTTCAATTATAACCATTTGGCTCGCCTTCTTGAAATGAAAGGGCTGCCGCCGCCACATGCAGAACTGTCCTTGTCCCTACCGATTGTATTTTTTTGGTTTAGAAGAGTCAGCGTCAAGCAAGTTGATCCTATTGACCAAACCATTCAATTTCCAGCCTACGCGTCAGACAAGCTTCCTCCATGGCAGAATGTTTGTGGCAAAAAAAGGAAGAAAATCTGATCCCCGTAGGAGGAGTGAAATGTGTATGAAGGAATAATATTGTAGTGTAACGCAATGAAATATGATATTTCGATCCAAGTTGAAAATGAAAATTCTGGGAGGACGAGATGGAGTTAAAGTTAGTCATATTGTCAATCATCAGTCATGACTTTTCCTACCACCACCCACCCACCAAACAGTTGAAGCTCATGCTGGAGTTGTGTTGTAGATCTGATGTGATATCAGCAGGAGAAAGCCAGAAATAGATTCAAAGTGCTAGATTTAACTTGCAATCTGTCAGGGTAACTGTCAACCTGGATTACATGATTCGTCTGTCACTATCATTTCTCCTTACACTCAAGCCTCGGTTTCTTCATGTAAATCTGCAGAAAATTCAACTCAATGAGAAAAAAGTGTTTACCTAATTGTTTGCAAAGACGGACGACGGCGTTGAAGGTTTTGATGGAAAAGTCCACTTTACAGTCTAAGGTCCTTCTGTCAGGTAGTTGTACCCTTAGCACCTGTAACAAATTGAACGTAAAAAAAGTGGTAATTATTTGCATCTTGTTGAAATCTTCTTTGAAGCATCACCTTGTGACAGGGAGTGAAGTGTAAAAGGGCGTCTGCTTGTACTCCATACTGGTCTAGGGTGAATCTGGTCCTTGTCAGCCACACGTTTCTCTCAGGCCACCACAAAGCATGGTCCGACCAATCCACAGAAATTCCTGCACATCAATTAAATTAAAGTTCTTAATAAAATTCTTTGCCCACATTGCTCAACTAAAAAAAGCAGATATGCTGCATGAAATTAAATGTTTCCTCTGCGTGTGCAAGTTTTTGTCTTGCATCATCAACTTTCTTTTCATTGTTATCGTCGTCGAATCAGATTACTTTGTTCCATCGTTTGTTGGACAGGGCGGAGTGGACATTACATTGCAATCAGATGACACACATGACATGCATGCCACACCAGAAAGGTAGATCATTCCCTTGTACCTACTGATTGTTATGCGATCGTTCTCTCATTCATGTATTTATGCAAAGTCTCTTTAGCATCTCTCTGTTGTTGAGTGGAGAAAGCGTGGGTGGCTAATGGGTTCGATTCTGAAATCTTCTGCCTTGCGACGACATGCAAGTTAACGCACGGCATAGGTATAAATGATGTCAAACAATCTCATTCCTTCTTTTTCCTTATGATGAATGTTTGAAACAAATTCGTTCAACTTGTGGTCAATTTCTTTTCAACTTCTGCAGTTGTTGTTGCCCAACCTGTGCACATGTAAGTTGTGACAGAATTCAAATTTCAATTCCGTACGAGAAAAAACAACTTTTTGTGAGTGAAAAGTTGCAACCTTATCCGTAGGTCTGACTGAGAACAACGAATGTAGTTAAGCAAGAACCACTTGGATTGAGATGGGTGTGGTGCTTTTACACTCCATTTGGGGCGTACATAGTTCCGCCACATCTTTTCTTCTTACAGTGTGCATAAGAAAAGGTTTTTGTGTATCTCCTCCAACCTGCGTAAACGATAATGGCGTACAAGCAATATTTATCTATCCATCGTGCAAGGAAATAAGTCTCTCTATGTTGCAGTAAAATGAAGTGAAGAGTAAATTAAAGAAGCTTGCTGAGCATAATCCGAAACGGCAAAGCAGAACACGCTGCTCTTGTTCCCAATCTGAATCTCATAGTTTTCTTTGGCATGTAAAACACTTTCGCAGACATGATTTGGTAGGCTTGGATAAATATGCAATGGCATCATCGTTCGTCAGACAGAGTTGCACTTCCGTATTTCTTCTTCACCAGCAGACTATATTAGACTGCGACTGCACGCACCTCTTAATTCAGGCAGTCAGTCAAACCTCATTTACTTTTACTTGATTCCATGAAGTGAGCTGAAAGGGTTGTCCATTCAATAAGTTTGAAACAAATCAGCATTTTATATGTCTCAAACTCAAACTCCAACCAGAAATGGAAACGTAAAATGTCTTTTTTTGCTCTTATGAGATTTATTGTCTCCCCAAAATTACACGTCTCAAAGTGCTTGGACGATTTTTAGCTCCAAAGTTTGTTAAGTTGTGTGCGTTTCTCTTTTTTTTCTTTCCGTTCCTGACTTGAAGCAAAAAATTAAGTGAGAGGAAGGAAGCAGCTTCGTTCTGTACACAGCCAAGAAGAAGAGGAGAGGAAGTTGGAGATATTTTTAGTCGCTTCCTTCTCTCAGAGGAGTAATGCTAAAGTTATAGATCTGGCCAAGAAATTAGTACAATCGTTCGTCGCTATGCCATTGCCAAGTCTGCCAACCAAGTCAAACTGCATCACCAAAAGCAAACTTTTACTAAAATTTGTACTACAGCTAAACCCCTACCCTGCAGTTTTCTCTACTGCCTTGTCAATCTTCTATTAGAAATACACGAGACAGACAGGAATCAAACGATGTACAGAAATTCAAACTTGAAATCGAAAAGCACAATGTTTGATTTCCCTTTATTTTGCGACAGACTCAAGCGAAGATATTAAAGCAGCCCAGGAAGGAAGAAGTCGGGTAAAATTTATTGGTAATGAAAAACATGGCGCTTAATTTTTTTCTGTGATTGATTTGATGCTGATTTTACCTCATGTCCAAAAGCATTGAATTTTATACTGTTCTGGCTAATTCCACTTCAAAAACAGTATTCTTTGCTAAACCGTCAGGTACCGAGGAATAACAACTATTCAAGCCACAAAAACGGTTTAAGACATAGGCAGCTGCGGCTCTCATCATCCCCCCGACCAAATATAAACCGAGATTTGATAGGTCGTATCCTCCTAAACTATGTACATTTTAAGAAGATCAACAGCAATAGCTCTTTCAGAAATAACCCCAACGCCATCATCACCTAAAACTTTACAAATAAATATAAAAACAAATACAACAACATTCTACAAATACCAAAGTCTCCCCCTTCTTCGTCACACATGTGCTCAAGTAACGGATCAAGTCTTGTACACAACCTGCGTTCCAAAATGGAACAATCTTCGAGCCATGTTGATTTCGTCAATGACCTTACTCCTTCATAAACCTGGTGTGTTGATAAGACGGTTACCAATTCAAATGTTCACCAATAAGTAAGATGATTGAGGAGGAAAGGGTAAAACGCCACCATCGCCATGCCAAAGTCCCTATACTTCCCGCTATACTTCTGAACTGAAAAAAATGCCATTTCTTTGCTTCAGTTCTTGTTCATTAGCGACAGAAGCAAATATTGAAATCCTCTACATAATTATTCGTTTCCGTATAAAGTTTTATCAGTGCATTTGAACAGAACCGATGCCAATTTTGCCACAAAAGCGAATAAAATAAATCACCCGAAAAAGGGAAACAAGTTATTGCTCATAAACAACTGTCATCTAATGATGTAAACGAATGAAGTGAAATTAAATATGTTGAAAAATAAAAATACAATCGTAATACAGTATTTATTTTAAAACCACACGCACTGATGCTGACACTGAAAACGCAGTGATGACACCAAAATGAGAGGAACGGAAGAACTCCACATAGAGGCAGTATGCATCCGCCTACAACATGACAACCTAGAAGGAGTATGTTTATGGTACGATTTTATCATCGGTGGGCGATGTGCAAATAAAGGAATCTCGACTCGACACTTATCAAAATATGGTTTAAACCACTAACGCATTGGTTGGCTACATTAAACAATCGCCATTTTAAATAAATGTATAATAGCTTATTATTCTGGTTGTTCAAGAATTCAAACATTCTTTTCATGGTATGTAGAATTTGCAATTTCCTGAATATGTGTCACATTCCACAGTTTGCAATAAATGATCAACGCAATGAATGAATAGCACAATTAGCTTCCACTGAAGAGGCAGAAATAATGCCTTAAGGCTCGAATGAGGTTGTCGCCGTCCATGTGACCTCATCAAGTCTAACTAAGGCATTACTTTCGGCTCCACTCCAACCAGCCTATGTGATTTGAGGTCCACAAGGTAATTACCTACGTGGTATGAACGAAACGAATAGCAATAGCCAGAATAGTTAATGCAAACACAAAAAGCATGAGGTTTTTGCAAGTATATACTGTGGTTTTGCGTAGGAAGAAAGGCCTTGGGCCAGATGTGTAAATCTAAGCTCTACTCTAGAAGCAAGAAGAGAAACTGAAGTTCTCTCTTGTGTGCCTCCAAATGAGATGGATAGATTCTCAGATCTTCATTTTTTGCTATTGAGTGACCCACTTGCAATACATAATTGTAATTCATTGTTCGTATGGCACCACCGGGATCAGATTTTAAGAACCTTCCAAGCACTTGCAGTTGCAGTGTATATCATTTGGTATTGGCCAGACCTGTGTTGAGGCATATAAAAACCGATCTTCCGCGTCCGAAACAATGATGGATATGGAGTAGGGTGAAAATCATGAAAGCAGTATTCCTGCCTCCGGAAACTGTGTTTGTTTAGTCATTAACAGATTGTCCCCTTTGCCTCTACGATTTGAGATCTCCGATCTCTTGACTTGTGTCAATACCTCTAACATCCATTAACGCTAACCGTTATGTACTACTGAAAGTCGTCTTCTGTATAATGAGACATGTGTACATTAAAAAACTACTCCTCCAACATTCTAGTGGGAAAAGGAATAGAAAAAAGGTCAATAATGAAGGACTAGACGAATCCTTTAAAAAATTGAGGGCTAAAAGTTTTTGTATAAATTGTTGTTGCACTGGTCAAGTTTTGCGGTTTACCCAATACTAATGTTATGCCTGAATTCTGGATAATGCGCAAATCAAGAAAGCCTCCTGAGAACTTTCATTTATTTTATCCTCCTTTACACTACAAGACGACTTGCAGCAATCTGCATCCAAGAATGCTTTGCTTGCATGATCTGAGAAATCTTAGTTAATCAAGTTGACAGCTTAATAATAGTGTGTAGGCACAAAGGACTAATAAATAACAGTGATTCACTCCTCGCAATTACTTAGCACACTACCAATTAAGAGTGAAATGTGAAAGACTCGCCATCAATTAATGTTTCATGCCGAACTGGCGTACAGCATCAGCATCTAATTAAAATTTATTCTAATCCTTCACTCGTTGTCAGAAAATGAAATTGAGACTCGCAACGGATCATTATCATCGTTAGGTTTATTTTTCGATGTGCAAAATCAACAATTGGCCCTGTAAACTTTTCCTTTGCAACAGAAAGCCTTGCTAAGGTCTCCATTGCATATCATCGCTCTTTGTTTCCTTTCATCCTAATGACAAATTATATGCAACTTAAGATAACAAAGGTAATATAGCGACACTAGGGTTCACAATTTTACTGCTTTATTATTGAGCACATGGGATCCAGCAATAAAATTGTATGCAAATTTTTTACATGGTATCAACGTGGAGCTTGTGTACCATGATTAGATAAGTTGAGATTGCCGTAGAAACCATTGAAGATGAGCAGGATGCAGGAGGGGTAACAATAACAATAGGTAACTCGCATTACGCTGATGATATTCGACCTGATATTCCGAAATTGTATATTATTGTGTGATATGATATGACATACGATAAGCCAGGTTTAGTAGTAAGATAAAACGGGGTTTGGTTTCAGTTTCAGAATGAAAATGAGAGAAACAGGATAAGGTCACCCAATCCAATAAACAAATTATTGTTGTTCTTCTATGTCCAGTCATCTAGCTTGTGGAATAATGCGTCATATGGCATCAAAAAGACCAAAAGGATGATTTTCAACGACGAGTTAAAAAAAATTGTATTATAGTCCATGGCCAAGTAAACAATAGCAGAGGAATTTACTTAGAGGGTGCATCTATAGAAAATATAAAGATGAAGCCGTAAAACCCACAGAGTACTACATAATAATGTGGTTCATGATGTGCGATGTGATGAGATGAGAAACTTTTATCCGGAAATGTAAAATAAATATTTACAAAAACGAGGATAGTAAAAGGAATTTCATGCTCTCTCTCTCTCTCATGCACGTGGTGGTGGTGGATGTCTAACGCCCAATTTCAAAATGTAAAGTTATTTTTCTAAAGGATTTAAGAATGCGAAGGAACCTTCTTCCCTCACCTTGGTTTCTGAGGTCATCCGTCAGCTGGAGCATGAGGCCTCCAATGTGCGTGTCCCCTTTGACCCTCAAGGTCCGAGGGTCGCTCCCCATGTCCGTCACCAAAATCTGCAACTCCCACGACCCATCCCCCACCAAGTTCCCGTCAGAAAACATGTCTTTCTATCGTATGACACACACTTGAGTCCAATAACAAAGTCAATCAATCAATAATCTTCTCAAAACAATAATTAATTGTCACATGGTCCACATCCAAGTAGGTTGGAGGTACTGTATTGTCTTGACGACGACGAGGAAATTAATTTGATTGTCGAGTTAAAAATCCAAATTCTTGTCAGGCACGTGTGAAATTGTA
>JAQIWU010001709.1:0-15071 GCA_034696445.1 Isotomiella minor
GCTCATGAAAACTTAGTTCGTCTGACTGCAGCTTGATGGCTGCCGAGAAGCCGTTTGGATTATGCGGTGATGAGCTTGTGCCATGCAAAAGGAAAGTTTGGTCATTGCAGAATGCTTTAACAGTCCTCTTTATTCTTTTGAGCTACAAATCGGTTCGGTTTTGGTTGACAGAAATGACAATAGTAGACAGAATACATAGCATCTTTCTAGACCAGGTAGGAATTGTGCGTGAGTCGTTTGACTTTCCCTTCTCCATCGCCATCATCACCTTCAATGTCATCATCATCAGTGTCTTTGAAGGACTTCAACTTCAACTCCAGATCTGAGACGATTGTTTCAGCCACAATCCTGGCTTCCTCTTCTGAGACGGTGTCCTGCAACTCTTCACCCAGGAGTTGTTCGCTCAATGTTCTTCCTACTGCCTCAATGTCATCCACGGTGGTTATCGACGCCTCCTGGAAGGCAAGGTTGGTTTGGCCTACAGGTTTGTGGAGAAGCTCGCCACTTGCCCTCCTCAGACTTTCCTCTGCTTCGACAATTTCTGAGAATGGTTGGAATAGTCTTCCAGCATTTCGGGGCAGGATGCCACCGTACATGGATTGGATTGAAGTCGTGGAGGCTTGATAGAGAGTTTCAAATGTTTTTCCTGGTGTGTCGTTGAGTGACTTGCTGGTACTCGGTGTCGTCCCCAGTATGTCCCCAACGCCACTCCGGTTTTTAGGATTGTCATCCTTAGAATCGGGAAGAGGGTGCCCCTCGGAGTTGAGGTCAGTCTCTGGTGGTGACTTTTTCAAAAGGGGCATGATTGTGAGCGACTTTCTGGGCAGAATGGAAATGATATCTGTGCAAATAATTTCGGAGGACAAAGGGACAAGGGGGGTTACGGGTTAGGTAGTACTGGGGGGCTGGGGCAATGTGAAGCCTGGCAACCTCCGTGAATTGGAAAATCGAGGTAGAAGGATCACTTTTGGTAACTCCCAATAGCATGTGACATTTTGTCAATTCAATGGCAGTGACGATGCACCTCTATCACAAATTTTTGTAGTCCATTTTAAATTATTTTTGTACAAAATCACAATGAATACTACGTTGGACGACTTGAGAGATAAATATTTAGGGGTAAAGTATGGTGAGAACGTTCCTCGTACAAAACTTATCCCCAGCGATAACAATGCATCTGAAAACATTGACTGGGAGAAGGAAGAAGCATATTGGATGGGAACATTGGAAGGTTAGTCTTTCCCGCAACGTCAAATGTGGATGCCCCCTTCGGGGGCATCCACATTTGCCGCACCCCCTCCCCCCTTCGGGGGGAGGGGGGTAGGATCCTCCCTTCGGGAGCGGTCACTCCGCTTCGCGTGTTTTAAACCTAACCTATTTTATATAGTTGTGGAACCCACCATAGAGGATTACCTCCAGCCAGTTCCTATCGTCGACAAGAGGGGTATTACGCGACCCCAAACTACGGACGACAATAGGTAAGACATTTTTTGTTGCATTATTGTCTTGTGGTAAAGTGACGTTTCTTCAACTGCTTTTTAGAGTCAAAGCTGCAGGTAAACCCACTCCCCTTTCCACCTCCAATAGCAATGGGCCCACAGCATCCTTAAGACCTTCAAATTGCGTGAAAGCATTTCAAAGGGTGGCTGCTAAAACCGAACCCAACACTTTCACCGCACCTCGACCCGACTCTGCCACTGAGTTGGAAAAGTACTGCGACCAATTGGAAAGTAATCGGACAGCCCTTGTCAGGAATTTTTGCTCATTGCAAAGACGCGTCAGGGAACATCATGGGACCGTCCAATACTATTTCGAAGCCATAGATCAAATGCAAGGCGAGGTGGACGTCTCCAAAGAGGTTCTCACAGTCTGGAAGAAAAAGTGCGCTGCAACTCTTCGACGAAAGATAGCTGCAAGTCAGCAACAAGAGGCAGTAAAGAAAAATGAAGAAGAAATGATGAGAAAACCTAAACAACTTCGTGAAGAAAACCGACTTTTGCGTCAAACTCTTTACAATTTAGAAGCCAACATGATCAAGAAAAGGGACGAGTTGAGGAGGCTTAAAATGTCAGAGGGCGAAGGAGAGTATGTGACTGAATTAAAACAACTTACAGAAGCCAATGAAAATTTGGATGGTCAGGTTCTCAGCCTGGCAAGAGAAAGGGGCAGTTTGCAATCAACCCTTGAAGAAGTGTCTGCGTCACTCTCACGTCATATTAATCAACTGATTAAAACCAACGCAATTATATTTGATAAGGTGGAAGTGACTCCATTACGTCTCCAAAAAGATGCCAACGGTAACAAGCTACCTTCTCCAGCTGCCGCGAATGATGCAGCCCTGGCAAAGGCTTTGGGAAGAGCAAAGATTCGCCAAGGACAAATTGGGAAACTCGTGGGTGAATTGGAAGGCACCCTCTGCAACTTTCAGTTTGGAAAAATTATGCAAAACAGACCAAAAACGAGGCCAAGAACGACGACAATTTCAAAAATTCCAAAGCGTGTCAACAGAACGCGTCCTGTTCGCGAAGTTCGCAGAAGTTCGCAGGACGTAGTTCGCGAACAACGTCCTGGCCCTGTCCATGCTGAAACGACTAGCTCCTCGATGCCTTCTTCAACGGATGTAGAAGTAAATGTTCAGAATGCAAAAGAAGTCCAACCCTCTTCATTGACATCATCCTGTGCTTCATCTTCCACCTACATACTGCAACAACCCAGACAGTATTTCATCAATCCTAAGGAATACTTTGCAAGCAGGAACAGGAACCTCAAGCGACGACGCAGTCCAATCTCCATTGAATTACTCAATGCATAAACCGAGATTTTGTCTCCAACTCAAACCTTTGCAGTCGTAGGAATAAAAATTGTCCCATTTCTATAATTGTGCAGCTTCCAACTAACTAAGGCCTCCGGTGTCGGAATGAGAATGAATGATTGACAATTTTGCCTTTAGGAGGAATATTGATGACTTCGAAATTTGATTCCAAAACATGTTACTCTTTCTGATTTTCCAACTAATGATTGATGTGAGCGAGGCACATGAAAAGACATCCAAGAAAGTCGTATTCCATCGTGTCACTTCGAAGCTGATTATGACATGTCTACAGTTTAGAATTATAGAAACAGAAGTGACACGACAATTAAAGATGCAAGTCATTTACGTCCATAACCTCTTTCCTCTTTGGGGGTCCTTTAAAAAAAGCATGAAGTATCCTTGTCATAATTTGTATAAACTTAAACTCAACTCATGCCATAAACTCAAAGAAATGCACCAATAACGCAATGAAAATTCCAGCCACAATTTCTTAGTGCCCCATAAGTTTCTTGGGCAAAAGTGAAAGAATAGCTACCTTCCTACGTTAGGCAGAATAGGAAACACATTATAGTTTCAGCTCCCAACCAATAACTTTCTCTGGTACCAAAGGAAACGAGCGTTTGACGGTGAAAAAATGGGAGACTAACAGGCAGTGTCTCATCTTCATCATTACTGTACTACAGTAACAATAAGTTCAACTTCGGGATTCAACGTGATTACGTTATTAAATATTCTGTTGTGTCACTAGACTTTGACTTCAATTGTAATTGTTCAAAACCATCACTTTCACTCGGTCCGTGTCCAGATGCTTCAGCTCTTCATTTCCTCTCACCAGGAATCCTCGAGACTCTTTCTTTATTTATCATCTTAAATTCTAATAAAAGTTCTATTCTCAAACTGCACTTGCCGTTCAAGGCAGTCAAATTGATTTCAAATGTAGCGTAGAAAGCATTATTTGAATCGAGACATTGAACAATTGTGGGGCGAAACAATTATTCAATAAGTCAGTAAATAAATAACGTCAACCTTCAGAAATTATCGTACAGCGTCTTCATTGATATCATCAAGAGTATAAAATCATTTATTGCTATATCCTCTCTGATCTCTCATCATCATCAATTGAATTCGATTCGATAGTGATCATGATCATTAGAATCGATTTTCTCTTCCTTATATTTTACAACGAGGACACCTTGTTGGTAGTCATTAGGCAGCTCGTTTGTGGACATCTTCAGATCACTTTGTAAAATTTAGCTTGCCGGTGGCCACCCACTTTGCCTACTACTTGTCGATTTGAGACAAAGTCGAGAGAGACTCTTGAGTGGTCGAGTGTCATGTCATTCCATCGCAAGCCCAATTTATTACCTCTTCTTCTCCCTAATCTTACGGCAGGCATGTCTTTCCGTACGTTGATGATAAGGAACTACACGACGCGGTGAGCCGACTTTCTCAGGCTCATCTTCAGCGTTAAAAAATCCAAGGGCCTGGAAGAGTGTGCACGGTTTCTGAAACTCTAACTTTACAAAGTCAAGTACCAGTCAGTCCTGCGTATAAGGAAAAAGCGTCTGCTTTATACCAGAAGTCAAACTGATAAAAATAAAGTAGGTAAACCCTGTCATCATGTTGTACTTTGTCCCCTAACTTTTTGTTTAATACCCAAACTTTGTCCCATCCGTCCTGTTGTGGTTTTCATATGAAACTTTTCAAGCGTCACCTATTGCACCATTGTAATTAAAGATAAGAAGGCTTGCTGCTACATTTTGTTATGGTCAACATCTGGAGTACCATTAGACGTGAGCAGGAGAGGAGAAAGTTTAAGCGTGGATTCAAATCAGGAAGCATGCATTTGTAAATCATCTCTTCCTGTAACTTCCATTCCATTACTCCTGTTTTGTTTTATTTAAGGTTTCAGTTTTTGGGGTGGAAGTTGGAAGTGGAAATGCAAATATATCACGGATGGATGGATGGATAGTTCGTGAAAAGGGCACTTTAAATAACGCCCCACATTTACAATTCCTCTGGTTTACTTTGCATTTCTGACGCTGCCTCATCCTCTTCTTGAGTTGTGTTCATGTGGCCATTAAATCCTGAGATTTATGTCCCACAGTTGGCTTCATCTCCTTTGTCTTTCTCAGTTTGATTCATGTGCCTTCTACTCTGGAGACACAAGTACTGTACACTTCTCTCTTGAATTTCGTCGTCGTCACCAGGAAGAAAGAGCTGGATAAAGGAACATGCATCTTTAAGGATATTTAGTGCATAATCATAATCCTTGTGTTTCCTGCCTTACTTTCCATCGTCGATGAATGCTGAAATTGGAAGTTTGGGAGGACAATTCATTACCATTCACAAAATTTATCTTCTGTCATGGCTTACCTACTTCATTTTAAACAAAGGACAAAGTCTCATCGTCCTCAAACTTTAGACTTTCGAGTTGAGCCCTTTAAAGATCATAACAGAGAAATTGAACAAGACGCTTAAATATGATATGATTACATTTAACCATTCAAAGGACAACCAACCTATTCAATTTTGTATTGCATGGTGAATTACGGCACCTTCCCATTCCTAACCAGGAGCCATTAATTATTACGTTAAAGATTTAGTAGACACGTTGAGACAAAAACCGAGCCGAAAAAATGACAATTTTTTCTTTTGCATTGGTCATTGCTGTGAACATTTTAATCGATTGGTGAAATGAAGTGGACAAATGATGGGAACGAAAAAGTTCTACAGTCTGCTGATGGCATGGTGTCGGTCAGTTCAGTACTCTCGAGATAATTTTTTAACTGACCCATCCGTACCTTTCTTCTTAAGGTATACACTTGGCTTTTCGCTTCTCACAATTAGGAAGAAAGAATTAAGTAGACTAAACCAGTCAGCAGCATAAAACAAATGAGAAGAAAAGAGAAGGGAAGAGGATCATAATAAGTGGCATTCTTGTTCTCTCTGTTAATAGCTATCAAACTCAAGTCAGGTAAGTCAAGATTGGACGTCTGATGGCAATAAAGATAAGCTTCTTTTTCCTTTTGAAGTTGACACCGATGCCGACTGTTTGTTCCGTCCATCCATCCCCATACAAATTCTATAATCATCATACAGTGTGAGACAGAAAATACCTGTGAGTCAGAGACTCTTCTGAAAGGTTTGATTTAATTTATTGTTTTAATTTAATCAGTAGTATTTCTGTATACAAATGTTGCTAATAACGTGGCTACCTTTCCCTACTTAATTGATGTAAACCATCCCATACATAAGTTCAATCAATCAGTGTGTGGGTATCATTCTTGTGGATGATCATAAATAGCGACAGGAGAAAGTGCGTGATATTGATGCCCTTATTAACATTTTTCTCCTGGTATGAAATAAAGTCTGTCGTAGGCAAATGACAAATGAAAAAAAGAGCATAGTAGGCGTAAACAGATTCCACTTTACGTATCTCTCTAAATTGGTACTTAATTCGCATGGCATGCCATAAATAAGTATCTATACCATATAAAGTATGCGCTCAAGAGCCTAACCACGGATCACTTGCGATGCCTACACATTACAACAGATCGGTTACGAGAAATTAGTGGAATTCCAAAAATATTTTGGCAGTAGTTAACGATTAGTAAGTATGTGGACCATTCATGATGATGCTTTAGTATTCTGCCACCCACCTGGATTATGTATATCCGACGTAAAGGACATAAATAATCAAGTACAAAATGGCGAAAGCCAACAAGACTGCATTTGCCAACTGACATGAGAGACCTTATTAAAAACAGTCGCACACAGTGTTGACTTGAAACCCACCGGAGAGACGAGGAATCTGGCTTTTTTATAAGTCTTTATTTTATGTCAATTTGAAGAGATCTTCTTGTTAAACTTTATAGCGTCCCTCAAAGTTGGTTCAGAGGCATGCAGGTTTTTACCTTCTTGTGTGATGCGACTTGATTGACTGATAGTCATGACTGTGTGCCTAAAAATGATAATTAAAAATTTAGGTGAATACTTGACATACCTTGCGTAATCTTTTATAGAGTCACGTTATGAGTTATTGTACACATCACGTCTAGAAAAAATCTTTGGAATTTGCGTTGCTCCACGGGTTTCTGCTACTTGCTTCTCTTTGAGTGAATTATGTCCCATCAAATATGCGCCATGCAATTCTCATCAACTATAACTGCATTGTTCTCTGATTTGATGTAACAATTTTGTTTAAAATGAGAGAGAGAGTGAGTCAATGTGTAGCGAAAGTCTGTGGAGGACATTTGATTGAACGCAGTCCAAAATTGTATTTTAAGTAACTTCAACTCCTTTATGGCAGCTTACCAACCGTTAGCTAACCCAACCAAACCAAACCACGTGTAATTTAAAAAGCCACAAGAATACTATCGCTTTCCTTTTAAGCTCCAAAGTCTGTGAGCCTTCTTCTTCTCTTTTCTCTCTATGACTTGGATCGAACGGTAGATTTATTGTCATCCTTTGTGACAATGATTCATTACGTCTCATTAACTCCCTCAGCTCATCTGCTTTGCTCTTTCGAACACTGTAAACCCCACTAATAACGCTCACTTTACTTCTTGTTCCTCTTTCTTTCTTGTCTGTGTGTAAGCCAAAAGTCGTGACTTAAAACTACTGCATGAACTTCTCATCTTCCTCCTTCCAAATGTAGTTTTTAGTCCTTGCTTTCTGTAAGTGAAGCAAGTGCATATTAGGCATGTGTTGGCACTGCCATTCAGTAATTCAGACGAGCTTCCTTCCGCAGTTTTCATTTTCACGCCTTTCTTTCTTCTTCTTTCTTTCTTTGTGAAGTCGAAGTGAAGTCATTCTTTCACTTCTTCTGTAGACTCTCTCAGTTTTCTTTGGGCCTCTCCCAAAAAATATTATCGCATCACCACAAACCATTTATTTGCTGTTTGATGAAAATTTAGCCTTGCTAATGTAATGGAACTTTGTAATTAATTGAAATGAGACAATCCTCACGTACCGCATTTAATTAAGAAGTTTTACATCAAGTGACTGTCTGAGATAGATGGTACGTAGTTGGAAAAAAGATCTTAGAGTTTTTGAGTCCAGATTAGGTTGAGAAGAACATGGACCGCATGACGTTGAGTCGGACACGTAATTAATATTGATCCATTTAGTGGAAGATAAAATAGGATGTCAGTAAAAAGAGAAAAGTACAAATGGAAACATCACGATTCCAGGTTTATGAAGACATCTCATTTTTTCAAAGAGGAAACCCACTGCGACTTTGGCTGAGGGTGAAAAGAGAAAGGTCAAGACTGAAATAAAAGAGGTATAGAGTGGAAGCTTTGTTTTTAGTTGATAGGGTCGTATTTGGATATGCGTGTGCAACTCAAAAAATGAAAGAATTTATCAAATACCTCAAAAAATATTCCATTGTCAATTTGTTTCATAAAATCGTGTGAACAGCCAAAAAGTACAAAGATTTTCTTTTTCTGGCGTGGCATCACGTTTGTATAAAATTGAGATATGTAGTTGAAATTGAAGGAGTTGGCGTATATGAAGAAAGCTATTTCAATGTCCTCAAACAGGAATGGATGGAATCTTGTCTTTTTTGTTTTTGACGAACTGTTGAGCGTCCGTGTGACCATGTTGAATGTATCGAAAGGCCAGGTTGGAATCTGTCATAAGGGAAATAGCTGAGAAAGTGGACAAGTACCTTTCTTCAGCCTTCTCAATAAAGCGCATTCAAGCTTAACTTTATATCTTTGAAAATAAAGAAGTAAAAACTATGAAGACGAAGGAGGCGATGAGGTGGTATTTTAAGCATCTAAAACATCTCAGGAGGTTTGGTTCAAGAAATTCGTTGCATTCTATCAAGTGTTTGCGTTCAACTTTCAACTCGACTCGAGTAGGTATTTCTGTTTACATGAATTATTGGAATGCTTGGGAAATTAACACAATTTTTCAATGACTATTGCACTCTTATACAACAAACTATACGTTCCAAAAACTTACAATTTTTGTTTTGATTACATTGCATTGTTTGATAGGAAGGAATGTCTTTATTACCTTATGTAACTGATCAGCCTTTAAACTGCTTTCACCACACTATATAGATGCTAGTCTCATCTCACCTCAAGGTTCCCTTATGCTTTACCATCATATATTATATCCATCATCATTTTTTGTACGTTTATTAATGAGAATGTGAATAAAAGGAATATTCTGCATACTTTCAACGTAAATTAACTTCGCCTGAAATGGCCTTTGTCAGTTGTTTGCCTACGCATGAAGAGACTTCAAAGGTTTTAGAAATTCGTACGACTAAGAGAGAGAGAGAGAAAGGGTGAATAGAGGAGAGAAAAGCACAAAGAGTTCATCATTTACATTTACTACGAAGTGCAAAAATTTAAATTCTTCTCATCTCAAGTCCATCTTCTCTGAAACGGAACTGTGCAGAGGATAACAATGAGTTAAGAATATTAAAGCTCTCATACGTGCCAAACAAAAACGTTGAGAGGAACTGCGATGGATGGTTTATCAGAGGAATGTGAATCATCCAAAAAAGATCGCTTTGTGCTCATGTTGGCTTAAACTTTGAAACAAAACCATTTTTGGAGCATTTGAAATGTGTTGAGTTCAGCAGCTCTCAATAATACAAGTTGTTCTTATTCCTTTCTCTGCTTCGTTCTTCACATTTCACTTTGCCCGTCAGTCATGTCTCCCTTCTAGAAGATCATTGCTTAAACAACTTTAGGAATTTCGAGTGTTTTCTCTCGTACACTTTCTTATGCCGATCTTGCTTTACATAAAGCTTAGTTTTAAGGAGTACTTCATTCAACTTCTTTTGCGACGTCAGTTGAATTGAACTTTTAGCGGTAGTGATAAAAATAGAAAAAGAATCAAGATTGACAGTTAAAATTAACTGCATAAAATTATACGAATAACTTAATTCCGGACTGACTGCTGGATGGATTGATGTGCAAATAAAGGCACTTGCTACCTACCTTTAGAAGCAGTTTTAGAAAAGAAGTTGAAAGAAAATATTGAAGTCGATTTACGATTTGCCGAGAGGGAGAACAACCCCCTTCCTTTCACTTCACTTTTTACACATAGCAAGACTTGATACATTTCGCAACAAGTCATTGGTCTAACTAAACAAACAAAGGCGTGTTTCTGTTCCTAACATTTATACCTTCTCTCATTTTCTGAGTTTGGATTTGAATTTTTTATACTTTTTCTAAAGAACACACACCTCGAAAACATTATGGATTACATTCAATTAAGCAAAATGTTTTGTCTTTAGTACAAAAATAAAATAAAAAGTTTAGTAGAATGTAATCAAAAAAATGTACATCTTCAAGTTTTGAGTTTTGTTAATGTTCGTAGGTAAGTCACATTAAGCTGTCATAATGAAACATAGGATTTAACTCATGATTGTTAGTCATCAGTTGTAAGCTGTAATGGTGATTTTGTGTAAAGAATGTCACTTTTGACACAAAATTTATTTTCCTTTACTTCTTCATTTCAGACGGGTGTCTGGTATACTTAAGATGTATTCCTCCACCACTTCTGCACTCTCAGCACATGTCATTGATTTCTGGAAATCTTCACTTGACGAGGCAAAAAATACTCTAACCAAACCATGGGTAGGGTTAAGTTCGTCGCGACTTGCCCCATACCATATTTTATTAACTTTATGTACCTGCTTTCTCTACATAGTTCCATGTGAGTTCCCATGATTTTAGTAGCCCTAACTAACTGAAATAGGCATGCGTATACAAGTTTCGTGACACTTATCTCAAAGATAAGATTTTCATGTCTCGATAATCCAGGGTGGCCACAATACTATGTTCCCAGACGCAATAAAACAAACTTTAGATTAACATTTTCTCATACAACGGGCTTTTCTGGATAACCTTTTTAATTTCTGATTTAATGACTGACTATCCACGCAAGTTGTTAAACCCATCATGGAATGGAACACACGACAGCAGACCCACATGAAAATGCTATAAACATTTTGTATATAAAAAAACCTCATGAAGGTGAAATTAAATGCTTTAAGGACACTTATTGGAAAGCCTGTCTTTAATGATGACCCATGACAGGCGTCATAAGGGATGTTAAATTCTACTCGATTCACCGAGCGTTGAAAGATTTTGATGATACATTCGTGGCTTCCTTCCATAATCATCAATTACTGCGCCTACTTTCAGCTTTTCTCAATCTTACAAACGTGAGGAAACTACATTCGTTTGATCATGAAAGAGGTGCAGACAGGCAGTCAAATATTAAATTAAATTAGTGGGCTGTTCCATGCCGGTTTCAAAGTTTATGTTGGAAAAGGTCTAAAAGTTGAAACGAGGTGAGTTGTTTTTGTCTGTCAGTTAGCGCATATGTTGCATCATTGCTTGGTTAGAAAATAACAATACTATAAACACTTTGACAATCGAATTCCCAGCTGCTGCCTTAAAATGCTTCGAATTACAAAGTGACACTTTCAAAATAGTTTACGATTATGCCCTCTTCTTTTGTACACAACAAAGTAAAAGTCAGCAGGGAAAGACACTTTTCTTGAGGCCAAGTTTCCAGATCGAGGAAAGGAAGCTCTTCTTGTGAAACCATACTTTCATAGCGTCAAGCCAAAAGAAAGATGTGGAGAATCAACTCATCTCTACAACTGGTCGGTTTTTGTAAAATGGGGAACAATAATTACGGGAATTTCTTAACAACCCATTTTGATTCGCCATCTGTGTCATTTTCATGGTTGGACTGAAAAAGTAATAAAACCAGGAGTTGGAATGAAAGTGTGGATTGTCTTAATGAGAGAAGTTTGCTGTGGATATGCATTTGCCCAGAGAAGAGACGTTGGACATGCGAGAAGGCAGATCTCTAAAGCCTCAAGAAATTCAAACTATTTGCAACTCACTGCTGGTGCTAAATGGCTAAATGGCATTTCTCAGCTAAGTTATTCGTCTCTAAATTCCACTTTGGGATAATTGGGCTTAATTTCAGTCTTAGAATGCAATGCACTTCACTTCACTCCCTGCACAGTACAGTAAATAATAAGAGTAGTACAGAAGCTCTGTGGCTAGAGATCCGTGAGTATGCTATTTTCATCATAATGTGCTGATTTCATTTTGCAATTTAAGAAGCAGCCAACCACGGTTGACAATGAAATGGCGATGACAAGTGTTGTGAACTTACAAAACAGAAATGACAAGTCTGTCTTGCCTTTTAGTCGTTCACACAATACACACTTAAAAGCAGAAATCTAGAAGATTTCATTCATTTTTTTGTAGAAACTGAAAATTTATGACGCTTGACACTGACAAGACAGAGAATTTGAATGATCTTTTGATCTCAGGGTATGATATGAGAAAATATAAAAGACGCTATTTATTTCCATCAATGAACCTCAATCTCCCAAAGCAGGTTGAGACGGATGGGCATGATTTTATTCATTTGCGGCATTGTTGAGAGTTGACCACTATAAACTCCTTGTTAGTTAAACTAATGGGATTGATTTCTGGATTTGATATTTATTTTTATGTTACCTCTTTAAATCTTTAATAAACTACAGTGGGGTTAAAAGACGAAGCATGAAAACATGTGAGGACTTGAGTTGAAGTATGAGGACGGCATTTTGCCTTTTATTCAGTCAAGGAAGGATAAGTATAAAGTTGAGTAGATTGTGGTGCTGGTGAGATGTAATCTTGCGTGTTGGAGGGTAATAAAAGAACAAGTTTTTCACGGGAGGTCTCCCTGCTTCTGGATTTTGAATTATCCGATTAATTCTACTTAACTCAAAGTAATCAACAATCACATTCAATATATAAAGCAGACCACAGGTAAAGGCACATAGGCAAAAAGGAACACCACCTCCGTGTACTTTCTCGTTCTCGTATGAGATTGTACTTTCTGTGGGGCATTCAATAATTTGCCAAAGATTTGCCAACGCAAAGCGTTTTATTGTCACGGGAGGAATTCCTAATCAATTTACTAGCATTTTGATAAGAAAGACTATTTACTGTAATTTACGACAATCTCAAATGCTTTCTATACCTTCGCCTTTTGTTTTTGCAGTCATGTTCAACTTACACACCACACACTTGTTAGACTACCTTGATTAATACACTCTTGGTCGATAAAACGCAATAAATAACAAATATTAATTTTACCCCCTGCGTCAGTCTGCGCAAGTAATTAAGAACAATGAAATAGGCAAATAACTAAAACTTACTTCTATCCAACTTCACTCATTAGCAAAAACTACCGCTTAATTGCTAATAATTCATATTGCACAATTTCACCCACCGAAAGAAAGACCATCTATAAACAATAGACTTGACTTGGAGCAATATTTTAAGACAGACAATTTAACTCAAGTGCCTCATAAAGCAGCCACGATATTGTAGAACATTTTTGCACTTACTTAGCTCTTGAATCACTTGTAATAAAACAAACACCGGTTTAAAAGGATTGCTTGTCTCATTATGATTCTTAATTACTTCCTAAACTAATAACATGAGGAACAATGGTAGCTTTGTAGAATTTTAAATTCGTTGGGCTGGTTGGAAATCTACAGTCAACGCCTTTTCTTGACCATCCCTAACTTACCTATCTGACAATGATCTAAAAATGGAGGAGGAAAGAATAAAATAAAAATGATCAAAACAAGCGCACTTATTTCTGTTTAGTAAGTTCAAACACCTCCAATTCTATTTGCATTTTACATCTTCTTGCGGATTTGGCGAAGGGATCATGTACATTTTACAACTTTTTGCACTCATCAAAAATCTTTATCTTCAACTCATTCGTAAGATTGATATTGTCTGTCGACGGACTTTAAAAAACTGGACTAATAAAACTGACGGTCGTCATTCAAGTTATTCAATATGTTGAATTTTTCTCTCGTGACTAGAGTAATTAGGAATGACTTTTGTTGAAGTGTTAAATTAACTTTTAGTTTTTAGCGTGTTCGCGGTCGTAATTCGAGTAATAAAATACACCCTTCGTTTTACCAAGGACATAAGTTCTGGATTGCTGCTTTCACCAGATAATACTGCAAGTATTTTATCAAATTTTTTATTCGGAAATAGGCAATAAGGTGAAAGTAAAGTAGAAAGAAAGCGTAGGTAGACATATAAAAGAATGAAACCTAGAGAAATGTTCACGTATCTACGTATGAATATTCAACTAATCTTTGAGCTGTGCAAGAATCATAGGATTTCTGGATTCAATTCTTGCTACATACTAACCAATGTATTAAAAAAGAAAACACAAATTCTTAACATTTTAGGTTCTACTTTTTATGAACTTTATGTTTTCTTCATATCTCCAAGTAAAAACAAGAGTGGGCAAAACATCTTTCTTGGCAGTCATCGATTGATTGACTTACATTCGCTCACAAACGTCAACCTTTCTCTATATTGCTTTCTCCCTGGAGAAGTTCTGGTATAAAGTCAAGAGTCTAAAACCTTACAAATGGTGTACACAGAATGGAACGAGAGGAGGCCGAATTCAGCTTACCACACTGCATGCAACACAATAGTGATGAAGAAGATCAATATTTTCTATTATTTTATACAAGTTAACCCAAAACGGCCTCCCCTCATGTTTCTTAAGTGAGGCGAAAACTCAATTTATTGGAACTCGGATGAAAGTTTGGTAAGTCCAGGAAGAAAAGCGGAAGTTTATGAGATTTTTTCTCTGGAATGCTCCTCACATTCTCCGTTGGTTGGTTAGGGAGACTTGATTTGATTTTAGAAAGAGAGAGAGCATTCAGACTTTCATATACCATCAACAAAATACCCTTTCTCTATGTATCCTCCTGATATTTCATGGCCATATGAAGAGACAATGCTTCCCTCAACTTGCATATAAATGAAATGATTTTTTTTATGAAATAAAAGAATGTGGTTTTCACATTTGCATTAAAATTTGAATAGGAGACGGGAAAATTGAATTAAATAATCCTGTAGGATCGGAGAAAGTCCAACGAAAGGAAGAAGGATAGCAATTCGATTGACAAAGAGAAAGGGAAATGAGATGAGACATTATATTTCTCTGTAAGTAAAGTGCATTTGGACTATGCTTTGTTGTATTGCTTGGGCTTGGAGTAGTTTTGTTATGTCGTCGTCATACTGCTAAAAGCAAAGCAAAAAGTTGGTCGTGGATGTGAACGTGAAGTGAATGAGGGGAAGAGGGGGACTAATGGTGGCAGCCCACACCAAGTGGAGCTCCGCCTCGAACTCAATTCTGTCCTATGCGCTTTTATTTATTTGTATCGCCCAGA
>JAQIWU010001710.1:0-15066 GCA_034696445.1 Isotomiella minor
TTTAGTTTTGGCATTAATTAAGGAAATGTCATTTCCATCCCTGAAACTTCTTCAGTCTTACGGAACGTCTTCTGACTCGGACACTGATGAAGAGGAAGAGGGAAGGCGTCCTGAAGAAATCAACAAAGTCAAGAAGGTGCCTTCGATCTCGTTATCTTCTGCGTCGAAAGAAAATGTGAAAATACCCACTCCTCCTGAAGCCGACATCACCAGGGTCAAACGACTGCCACTTCCAGATGCCATCCATGATATTTTCAAGGACTCAAAGAATAATAGCCCTGACGATGATCCGGCGTTGCACGGAGGAAGGGTCAGATCCTTTGCTCATGTTCGAGGAAATTGGGTCTCCTTCATGCACATCCCACGTAATACTATTTTGACGTTTTGGTTGTGTTGTATTTGTGTGATAATCTGTTTTGCAGTACAACACACGGAGAGCACTTTGCGACAAAGAGAATTAGTACAGGCACTCATGGAAGAAATCCCCGACGCGGATGCCTTGCAGTTTTGTGACGACGCACACCTTTCAATTTCTAAAACCATTGTCTTTCGACATCACTGGATTGACTCTTTTGTTTCAGATGTGAAAAAGAGGGTTTCTCAAGTCAACAGGTTTGTAAACGATTGAATTACATATGAATGTATGTATGACGGGCTCAAATTGTAATAGCGCATTTCCTTTTTGAACAGTTTTCCCGTCGTTTTTCGTGATTTTCAAGCCTACGTCAATGATGAAAATACCAGGACGTTTTTGGCAATGGATCTGCAATTGTCACCGCAACTTTTGCAACTTGTAAAATTGTGTGATGAAGCGTTGTTGGAGTATGATTTGGATCCTTACTACGACGTGAGTTCAAGTTGTCCATATAAATATTATCATGTTCAAACTGGTCTGGAATTAAAATCTAAAACTGGATTTTCTATTTCTTTCAGGATCCGTCCTTTCATGTTAGCCTCTTTTGGATGTTGGGAAACAAACTTAATTTTCTGCAAACGTCGTTGATTCCATTGTTGAAGAAAAAGTGGAAGCAGATTTGTTTGGATGAGCCAGATCTTCAGTTTCATTGGGTGGAGACTGTCGCTTTTAAGACTGGAAACAAGACGTTCAATTTTCATCTCAAGTAAGATTGTACCTTTTGGTTAACTGTTACTGATTTGATATCTGGCAACTTTGTTTTTTGAAGGACTGACTAGACTATAATCTCATTGCGAAGTGGAAATGGGAAACATGCATCATTATTTTACAACCTCAGTTTTGATTATGACCATTTTGTGTAAGTGAAGACATTATCGAATTAAAACATGAATTCATTTAGCTAACTTCATGTTTTGAGAATAGTTTGTTTTTATTGTAATCAGCCACATCGGTGCATTGTGACATGAGATTTTGTGAACCTGAGGATGACGATCTCTCTCTTATCCACGACTGTAGCAATGACGAAGCTTTGCTGATGGATGGCAAAGTAGAATTCTGCGAACCAAAGGAGGTCCCTACTTGTGCCAAGTATGAGAAGACTCATCCTCATCCTCGTCCACCTCTACTTGTAAACGAACCTGGTAAGAATGAATATAAATTCTAAATGAAAAGCAACTCTACTTTCAATTCTTTTTTAAAGAACCTCCTCCTTCCTCCGCCGAAATCTACGATGAGCCCAACGAAAACATAATCACCAAGAATGAAAAGTGGTATCGTCTTTTCCTCAAGAAGAATTGTGGCCAAGAAGACTGTAATAATAATCGCAATCCGAGTCCAAAGTTTGGTCGCAAATTGAGAAAGTGAGAATTATGTACCAAACTATGAAAACTACTAATATTTTGAAGAGGACAAATTGTTTCAAAAATACAAAGTTATTGCTTTGAATTGTCTAAAAAACGTGTGGCGTGCATTCTCTCAAATTCATACAACTCTAAACCTGCTACAGATTCTTTGTCCCCACCTTTTCGCCATCTGGGAGCCAGCGTCCGTACCGCATTTCCCACACGCCCGGTTCAACCAAATTCCTCATCGGCATGTGAATTCAATTCTGTGCGAACCACATTGCAACTCTCTTTTTCTGGCGACAATAATTGTCATTTCGATTGATAAGTCTTCGTCAAATCAAATCCAATTCTTTTCCTGTTCGGAGAAATTCCAGTCGACAAACTTAGTACAAGGTAAGGGACCAAGGGAAAGGCTGGGAAGATTGACGAATTGCTGTTGACACTTGACACGTGTACTTATCTTTTCATTTGCCATTTTTTTTAGATGAGGTACGTTGCAGCGTATTTGCTCGCCGTCCTGGGAGCGAAACCCCAGCCGACAGCGGCAGACATCGAGAAGATCCTCAGCTCCGTAGGGATTGAGACCGATAAGGAGAAGGTCGCTAAGGTCATAGCGGAATTGAAGGGGAAGGTCCTAGACGATATCATCGCAGAAGGTTCGAATTTGTCTTCATTTTGTCTTAATTCTCTTTTTTATCAGTCAATACCAATGATGATACATTACCTGTCAGAGCGTTTACGTTGTGAAGACCGCTATTAGCTCTAACTGAATACATAAACATTAGAATTACTGAGTTTTTCTGTTTTAAAATTGGAGACGACAAGGTTGTCTAATTTTTGGCTTAATTGTTTTTAACAGGACAAAAGAAGTTAGCCTCTATGCCTGCAGGAGGTGCAGCAGTGGCCGCAGCCCCAGTCGCCGCAGCGGCAGGTGGTGGTGATGCTGGCAAAGGTAAGGGTCATTATTCGTCATTCCCTCGTCACATTTGTCCTTCCTGTACGATGATTAAAATCTTATCACCATCTTTCGACTGAGAATTGCTGATGCATTACTATTTTTAAATGAGAGCCCTTCCTGATCCCAAATATCTCAGAAAAGGAATTCTACATTTGTCCTACAATTTTTTGTGTCTTTTTTTGTTGCAGCTAAAGAAGAGGATAAAAAGAAGAAGGAAGAGTCTGAAGAGGAAGATGACGATATGGGTTTCGGATTGTTTGACTAAAAAACCGTAGTTGTAAACGTAAACCCGTTCTAATCTTCTAAATAAAGACGTTCTTATAAAAATTGAGACTGTAGCAGCGATTCGGGTTCAATTTCCATAACAGTTGAGAAATTCATATTCCTTTGAAGAAATCATAGGTCTGAATTCAAGGATGCATATCCAAGTCAGATTAGGTTTGTCCACTTTGAAGTTCGCAGCAGGTTTTGAACATGAATTGAGTCAGGAAGGTTTTATCATTTCACTACTGTCATTCTTGTCAATGCACTCAACACGTCATTTGCAATAGTCCGTACACTTTTATTCCCTTCTGTCTTTAAAAAAATCATGATGAATGAGACGGAGGATTGTAATAACGAGTGTGGGGTCACTCTCTTCCGTGCGTCCCCACGTGGTCCAGGTCCAATGTTTGAGAAATACGAGGTAGCTTTCATTCTCATATTTATTTGAAAAGAGTGACAATATTTTTGCCACAGTCCATGGATAAGCCGGAAGCAGAGGTCACTCAACCGGGTAAAGATTCTTCTATCAGACTCCCTGAAGGTGGTGGTGGAGATGCCCCGTCGTCCATCAACCCCGATAACGTTGTCAGCTCCGATTCAGACTTTCACGACGATCACTGTTTCGGAGACGGGCATTCAATTAAAGACGAAGGATTCATTATCAAGCGACAAACCTCCAATGATGACCCCAAACCAAATCTGATTGTCAATTATCTTCCACAAAGCTTCACTGATAACGCTTTCTACCACTTGTTCGCCCCTTATGGGAAGATGGAAAGTATAAAGATTATGAGGGACAGTCAGGTATATGGTGCTGATGCTTCGTCTCATTTCAACTATATGTATTACATGCAATTTTTTTAGACCGGGTACTCCTTTGGGTACGGATTTGTCAATTTCTGTGACGTTCAAGATGCGGTCGATGCAAGGAACGCATTGAATGGGCTTCAGTTAGAGCATAAAAGAATTAAGGTGTCTTTTGCCAGACCACCCTCCGGTAAGTTATTCCCGAGTTCGCGGAATCCAATTTCATCTCATAAAGCGTTTCTTTCTATAGATGACATTAAGGACACGAACCTATTTGTGACCGGTCTAGCGGCTTCAATAACTGAGTTGGAGCTGGATAAATTATTCTCACCATTTGGAGTCATTGTTCATCTTCGAGTTTTGAGAGACAGACAGACCAAGGCCACCAGAGGAGTTGCATTTGTGAGGTATGCGTGTAGTTTGCAGAACTAAAGCGAATTTAACCAACTGTCAATAATATAATTTGTGCAGATATGAGACAAGAACTGAGGCATGTGCAGCAATACTAGACCTGAATGGGATAATCCCTCCTGGAGCCTCCGATCCCATCCGCGTCCGCCTGGCTCAAGACCATGGGAAACAAAAGGCGGCCTACCTGGCAGGCTATCAAGCGGCATTGCATATGAAGAAATCAAATGTTCTGTCATATGGACACTCCGGTACAAACAAATTCACAGTTTGCCATCCCATAGTCAATATTTTAGAATTTTATTTTCTTCAGAAACCTCATTTGGTCCTCCAATCCGTCAACGTCTGCATAACCGTGGCCGCCCAATGACGGCTTGTGTGGGAGAGTTGCCAGTCCGAGCAATAACTTCCAGATCCGAACCTGCACTTTATTGGAAAGGGTTCCTTCGGGGAAGCCGAGGTATCAAATCTGTCAAATTACCTATTGTCTTATGTCACAATATGCCTCATTCTTGTAGAGCCACAATTGAGACGACCTGAGACATCAGGAGGGAGGGATAGACGGGGCAACATGAGATTTTAGGAAAATCATGATTTATTTTGTCTTTTACAACATTGCGTTGTACACTTAAACCGGACTGTAACTTGATATGTCACGCATGATTGATCTATAAACACATTCCATTCTATAAACGTTTTGTTGAGTAAGTAAATAAATGAAATGGATGAATAATGGAAAAAGCTTTTACTTTGCTACTAAAAGAAAAGTCATTTCTCCTCACTCGACACTTTTTCTGCAGATATGTAGCCCTCTTCATCTCTTCAAATTATTCCAATTTTAGCTTACTCATTGTTTGTCTATAAGACGGAAATAGCAATAGCATTTAGAATTGCATTGTGTCAAAAGAATGAGTTAGTGGGTTGGTTTACCGTTGTTCCTTCGCTTGCAATATTGCAATTTAAAATAGAAAATTGGGACATCTCATCTCATCCCGTCTCAAACCCTATTCATGATAGGATCAAACAACTTTTATCTATTGCACTTTTGCGGTTTAAATTTATTTTAGACTGTAGTGCAGATGGAAAGAAACCTGTGGATTCTGTAATTTAAAGCATTCAACATTTACGCCCGAAGCACAAGTGCAAAGTGAGTCAGGTGTAGTAATCTCAGTCTAAGTTTAAATTGCTAGGTTTAAAGTTTATGTGGTTTGTCTTTCCATGATGTGATAGATAGTTCGGGGTGAATATTTTCTGGTGAAAATTTAATTGAAAACATGTGAATCCACTGCAGGAAGGTACTACTGCAGGCTTGGGATTATAATTACATATTCCAACGTGTGTACAATTTAAATAACAATCACAACAGTCAATTATAAAATGCATTGTCCAAATCTAAGCCTGACGTGGACATTGAGCATTATGGAGTTTAAAAATCGGTACTAATGTAATGTCATTATCATTTCAGGTCTACACGTAGCCCTTTGGAGTGCCTAAGGGATTCGGGGCTATGCAAAACTGCATAGAATAGAATACTAACTGCGCGTTCACATTTATTTTGACAGAAGGTAAAAAAAATCCCATATCATTGACAATTTTTTTGACATAAGATTGATTTTCTGCAGATATGGGAAAGAGCGTGTTTCTCACTTACATCTTCTGGGCAGTCGGGGGTTGGTTTGGACTCCACCATTTCTATTTGAGAAGAGACAGCCAAGCGTTCATTTGGTGGACCCTGGTTGGAGGATATGGGGGTGTGGGTCTTTTTGTAGACTTCTTCAGAATACCTCGGTTGGTGCTCCGGGTCTAAATACCCTTTATGATCTTAATCTTACGTCATCTTTATTCTATAGATATGTCGAGGAAGCGAACTTTAGTGAAGGCTACATTGCGAAGTTCTTAGCGTACATCAAAGAAAAGCCAAAGGTATACGCCTAACCACTTAATTATGAGTGAACAGCTTTACTATAATGTTTTTACTTTTTAGCCCCCATTCTCATTGTACCGATTTATTGGACAAGTAGCATTTGGAAACCTGCTATCATGGGTGACTTTCGCAGCCATACCCGAACAACTAATAATGGGAATCTCATTGTGGTGGTTTGTCGTTCTGGTGCCATTAGGTTCTGCCTTAGGTATACGATTTGTTTGTACCTTCACTGAATTACTTCAACAAAACCGTTTTTTATCAATGTTTTCTTACTCCTTAGGTGTTTACATCGTAGGAAATGTTGGACGAGAGGAAGGATCTATACGAAATGCACTATTAGCCTCATATTTCACTCTTCCATTCTACACAATGGAAAATCCCAAATACTACTGGAGTTCTGTGTTGGCTGCTCTTGCATTTCGAACACAAGTAAAATGGCGAAGAACGCCACCGAAGAAGAAAGGATTGTGCAAGTAAGAAAGTTTTATTTGTAGGCCAATCATGATACTAATGAACTATTGGTGTGTATAGGCGAGTTCTTGTTCTCTCCGCTTGTGGATGCCTGTACCTATCCCTATGGACTTCCTTCCTCTATTTCAACATGGTCATAACGAACGAACACGGAGAGACAATTCATCTTCGAGACGCAATTAGCAATTTACTAAAGTCTCCAATGTTCATGGAATTACGACAGTCACTTTATAACTTGTGGCAGTTTTATCGGCTTCATGGTTTTCCCACTCTCTGGACAGAATTTATGAAAAAGTTGGATCCATTCGGAGAAAGCAACGCACTCGTCACTCTGGATTTACCAAAAGGTGCTAGCCAAGAGCAGATCACAAAAAGATGGAGAGATCTTTCCAGACAGTGGCATCCGGACAAGTTTAGAGACCCCGAGGAGAAGGCCGTAGCCCAAGAAAAGTTCATGGAAATCAAAGACGCGTTTGACAAGCTCTCAATCATCCATGCTAAAAGAAAGGAGCAAAGGTCCAAGAGTGAAGACATCTACGAACCCCTGTATCCTGATAACCGCCAAAGTAAAAGTAAAAGCAGAGACGACTTATGATGCATCCAAGCTTCTAATAATGCAATTAGACACCCTAATCCTCGCAGGCGTAAATCTGGAGACCTGAAAATATATATTGTGCCCAGTGATCACACGTTATATAGTCAGTAGCTATTTTTCTAGTAACTTAAATTATAGGTTGATGTGATGCTATTGTATTGTTTTAATTTATTGTAATTTTTGAAGTATTACGTTTAAATTATGTGCATAGGAATAAAAAAATTCACGCTGTCATATCAAAGCAAGCCAAGATGACTGCCGGACAAATAACTTATGTAACGACGTAAGAAAAACTGGCAGTATGGCCAAGGGGTGAAAGTTGTAAAAGTAATTTTCACTGGCTCGAACTCGAAGAGGATGAGCAGGACTACCATTGTACGCCTCCCAAATGTCGATCAAAGCACTTACGTACACCCAAGTACGATTTTCGTCATCAGTCCAATTCCCTGAAGTCATGTCAAAGTATAAATCATCAACAATTCCATCTATGATCTTGGTCGCATTTTCCGACGGGCCGGTCTTGGTTTTGTTCTTCTTCTGCTTCTTTTTTTGTCCCCCTTTGATAGAACCTCGACCCCCTCGACCTCCTGCCCTAATTTCAAAGGAATTCTCCACCAGAAACGTGATTATTAGGAGTAGGATTAAAATCTTGAACCAAAATTGTCCATGCTATTAGAAAAGGAAGTGAAACAGGATTGATTGAAAACTCATGTCTCAACATGCCCCATTTTTACATCAACTTACCATTCTTAAATGGGGTAGAAGAATTGTCCCCCAACTCCATTTAATAGGAATAAGAACAATATCCTCTAACGGCCAGGATGAAGTAAGAAGACGTTTAAATTATATACAAAACATTATGCAGAACTGAAATAAACTGGCCTGGTTTCACATTACATTTCTACTTTCACAAACTTTTTGTTAAATCACTAGCATTTGAAATATTGATGTGGACATGGACAGAAACGTTGACTCCAGCAGAAAGGAGTCAGCCCACTTATGGCAAAAGAAAAAATGTCTTTTAACGTACATGACGTTCATCGAACGACATAATTTAATTCAAGTTATGAATATTTGATAAAGTTGACTGTTGACTTCTTTCGACGCTTGTCATTTTATTGATTTGTGTTCATCATTCTGCGTTTTTCTGTGAAACACTTTACTCGACTTCATTTATCTGGATTTGAAAAGGAAACAAATTAACGAAGACATCAGATAAACGGAAAGGAAAAGAATACAATACATTGGAATACATTGGAATACATGCAATACATTGGAATTGGAAAAAATGCTCAAAATAGTTTATGCAACCATCATCTTTCCAATCAGTCCAGGGGTGTCTCACAGTTCCCCAGTTGCATTGACCTTTATCAATACTAAATGGGTTTGTGCAGGGATAAAAAAAATCCATTTCATGGAAGATAAAAGATTTATTCCGTAAGTAACATGCATTCAGCTCAGCCCAAACTACATACGTTAAAAAATGAAGGACGATATAATCTGCATAATGAAAGAAGCTAAGCTTTTTTGTTTTGTTGCACTCTATCATCTCTTCACTACTGGGGTAACGTGAAGGGCAGGGATGGTTAACTTTCTATTAGCCATGGCATGTTTAGCCTTTTGCTGATCAATGAGGGGTTTGATGGAAGGGAGGAGAAGGGAGCCGGCGCATATCGTAGCACCCCCCATCAGGGCACAACTTCCGTTTGAAATTGTCCTTCGATTTCTATTTTCAAAAGTCTCCGAGCCTCCTAACGCCCTGCTAATTTTGTTCCTTAGCCAGTTGGCTCCTGACATTGACGACTTGGCGTAGAGGTGGTAGTAAGGGGCTTCGTCCGAGTGCATACGTCGTAATTCCAAATTACTCTGACTTGTCTGTTGTGGGAAAGCAGTAAAGGATTGAAATGGTTAAATTGCTCTACTTTTTTAACGTGCTTACGCTGAGGGATCGATTGGGGACGGAACTGGTGGATGAGGAATGGTATCCGTGAAGACGTTGAGCCTCTTTGGTTCCCCTCACAATGACTTCTGCACAAATATGCCGTCCACACAATTTGGCCCATTCGGCTGCGGTCAAACCTCTGCTGTAGTCCCGCAAATGTGATGAAGCTCCTGCGACATTGTGGTAAACAATATTACTCCACATGACTTCTAATTGACCTGAGCTCACCTGCAGCTAGTAAAGCTTTTGCGCATCTTGTCCGGCCTTGGATGGCTGCCTTCATAAGAGGGGTCACGCCACCGGAATTCTTACAGTTCAGGTCCAGAGCAGTCCCATATCGTGCTATGAGGAAATCGACAACTTCCGAATAACCTAAATAATGCGTAATTGGTTGTTGCAGATGACAATTTTATTTAAGTATTATGTACCAGCTTGAGATGCATGATGTAATGGAGTATTGCCATCATTGTCCCCTAAGTTTGGATCAACGGCTCGGAGTTGAGTTATGTCCTGGCTCATGGTAATAACGCTTCCTCCACCACTGCAGGCGTGGCTAAGAGCCGTCTGTAAAGAATGATTAAAATTACTTAATTATCTCTTGTAACGATCAAAGCATCCCATATGGAGAAAGTTGAGTGGATGCGAAAAAACTATTGAGTGACAAGTATGCTTAACTTTGCTTATTTATGACTTTCTGGGGTAAGTACAAGCTGTTAGCAGATCATAAAACCAATAATCCGTATCTTAAGTAGGCATTTTGTGGTATGGTGAAAGCAAAGAGAGATGAATCTCAGACCGAGATACTTATAGAAGTCACTAAAAGACATCGTAAAGCGATTGCAATTAGGAGCGGAAATTATTCACGTGGAAAACTTGACGTCATTGGGATTGCAATTTACATGATTTAGCTGTCGTCGAGAAATATTACAATATTCCCTTCCCATTTTCCATATTGTGCAAAACCCATATACATACATTCATTATTCTCCTTTCCATTTTTGCATAACTGCAAAGAAATGTAAATTCTTTAAAAGGAAATATACAAGTAAGACGCAGTAAAAGAAAGTCAAATAGTCAAGTCAAGGTTTACAACCGCAGTTATCGATTTATGAAAGGTTAGTACTTTGCTTTCACCCGTCTCATTGAATTCAACGGTGGGTTGGAGCTGAATGATGGATGAATGAGGAAGTTAAGTTTTATGTACAACAGGAGAAAGGGTCACTTTTATTTACAACCATAAGGATTGACAATTTGAGAAACCTCTTTGATCTTTGAAGCTTAAAACTCAGGAAAAGGAAAGCGTGATTGCGCAGTTCTCCTTTCACCCTTTAAAGATAAAAAGTGTATTATAAACCAGGGTTAATTACTCATTAAAAGGCCCATATACCCAGCGACACGGCAGATTCGCTTATGCATGAACATAACTTAAGCAGTGCTGCAATAAATGATAAACTACTTTCTTCGAGAAAGCTCAACCATGACCACATACAGACTTGATGGCTGGAAACACGCAAATCTCCAACTGGACTACTTGAGATTCATACGTGTTGCTTTGCACTAACCTAGTTCCTATTTTGTAATCGTTTAGTCGTATTGTATAGGACCTTTCTCAAACTCTTCTGTAGTTTCTAATGATTTACTTTACGAGTTAACACGGCAAATCTCATACTGCTCAACATGCAAAAAAGTAGGCAACCTTCGATTAGGAGAAAATGAGCCTTTCTCAATTTACATTGATTGCTCGTTTTTTAAACAAAAAAAACGATTAACTTGCCCACATCCATCTATCTACATCAAGATATACTACAATAAATGACTTTTTTCTTTCCGTTATAGATGGAATGAGACAAATGAATTTGAGGGAGTTGACCTAATAAAAATAAAAATTTGTTCAATGTGCTTTTTCATTAAGGTGAAACCCATGATCTAATCTTACTGTTTTATGATTTACATTTTAAGTTACGTAATATCTTCTTAAAATAGGGTAGGTCTGGCAGTGAGACAACCAAAGCAGGAAGCGAGAAAAGTGAAAGACAATGACTAACCCGTCCACCCTGATCTTGATAGTTTACAATGGGTTGAACCACGTCTGCAGGAAGTTTAGAAAGCTTCTTACAAATCTCTTTAACTTTCTCCGTCTCACTTTCTCGACATGCCTCAATCAAAGAGAGTGAAAGTAGGATTTCATCCTCTTCCCTCTGCTTTGTCTGACTTCGTAACAGTCCTCTATTGAATTCATTGCTACCAGGCTCAAAATAGGATGTTGCGTAATCCCACGGTTTGGTGTTGTTGTTGTTAAGATGCTTTATGTCATAGAAGGAACTTGACTGACGGCAATGGTTATACAACGGCGTCCCCCCTCCCTTTCCCTTTGATGAGGGCTCTGTGGGAGCCAGTTTTGGAATTGAGATGCTCCCAGCGTCACTATCCCAAGAGTTGTTATGATGACGAGTCTCACCGGTAAAAGAATTTCCTCCCAATTCTTCACCAGCATCATAGTTTTTGGCACTCGGCCAATGATGAAGTCGCCTGTCCTCTAAAGCTTTTCTATACATTCTGTCGTGAATAATAATTTTTTTGCACCTCGGTTTGTTAAAGTTAATACTGGGTTGTCAGGGATTTTTAATTTTCTTGAGGTAACCTGAGACAGTTGCTTTCTCCACTTTCCTATTCCCTTTTCAGTTTGCGTGCGAAAGTTCTTTACCACAGAAATTCCTTACGTAACCCTCTTCGTGTCTCAACTAAACTTGAACTGAAAGATCAACTCAAAGTTTCTGAGTGTTAAATCGTTTGTTTCTATCAAGTAATAACCCGACTCAAGGAGTTGGGAATTGGCGTGGCGTGTCAAGAAAGACGAGAAACCCATATACAATACAGCCATAGTCATAATCCAAAAAACCAGAGATTTCTCGTCTCAATCTTTGCTTTCCATCTCACAATCTTAGTGCTTTTACACAAGCAAAATTTTCTTATTTATTTGCACTTGTAGCTATACCAATCAAGCAACCAGCATAAGCACAATCAAGTTTGAGAGTGGAACTACGTCAGAAGAAGTAGTTGGGGAAAGTTTGCCACATTGTGTCTCATTATGTAATACCCGCATTCCACATATCCTTCATCATCTTCTGTACTCTCATTTGCCAAGTTAAAATTTGAATGCAAAAAGATTTATTCAGTTTACATTTTGATACTTTGATTGAATAAAAAAGTCCATCACCAGAGATTACTTTTAAGGAAACATAGGTTCGGTGCATATACAAAATTTTAGATAAAGCTAACTGGTTAAAAATGAACACTGTTTTGCCCATGGCACAAAAAATTGAATACCAGACACATAAATTATTAATAAAAATGTGTGGAAGAGGTGAAATGCAGGAAATAGAGCTGCTGTCTCTGCATTCGGTGGAATGATTTTTGGCACTTTTGGTGTGCGTGTATTGGATTTACAATTTGGTGGATGTGGAAACGGTTTTCCTCATGTGCATGAATTCGCAAAGCTGACGAGGAACTTCAGACAGAACCTGCCTTCCCAATGCGGCCCTGGTGGCAATTGGATCACCTCCGAACTTTCCAAGAATGTCTCTCAAGGCTAGATTGGTAAAGGTGAAATTAACACGAAGAGTTACTTTGTGAACGAACAACTACACACTTACCAACAAATTGAACAATGTCTCTAGCAGCAGGCATGCCATTGTGCTGCAGGACCCTTTTATCTCCATCCAAAAACTCCATTGATGAGAAATCCTCTCCACCAACGCCCACGATAATTATGGAAAGGGGGAGTTGGGCCGCGTGGACAATGGCTTCTCTCGTGGCATCCAAGTCTGAGATTTGATTGAGAGTTATTTATAACAATGACACACATATCTTGATTTATCAAGTTACCGCAGATCATTCCATCGGTGATTATCAGCAACACAAAGTAATGTCGACCATCTTGGTATGCTTTGGCAAATTCAGCGACATGGTTTATGCATGGGGCAAAGTTGGTGGGTCCGTAGAGCTTCACTATTGATTGAATTACCCTCAATTAAGACAACTGAATGATATATAAGAAGTTATGTGTGACATCTCACCTTTCTTGAGTGCTTGTTGGTAGTTCTCCAGAATACCGTCCACCCCTTTACAAAATGGATTCTGTGGGTCAAAGTTGAGGAAGAATAAATGACTGACTTCAGTCTCTGGTGGAATCTTAGCTCCAAACCCCAAGGCTGGGAAATGTTTGTCAAAGTCATAGTCTTCAATTATGGAGCCTAAGAATAGAACAATAATGAGTATTTTAGCAAGATGATACGTATTGGCTCTACGTCATACCGATGGATTTAATTGCAATCGTATATTGATTGTCATGTCCAGAGGCTTTGGAGTGCAGACTTTTGGCATCGTTTGGGTTTCCATTGGAAGCAGTGAAATCTTTGGAAGTAGAACCATGATATCATATATGACATGACGATACAATTGGTTAGCATATGCAGACACTCACCAATTGCCACCGTGAAGTGCAATTGCACTCCAGTTTGCAAGTAGTCGACGAAGGAATAATTTGACTCGTCCACTTTCAAGTCAATATTCAAGACTCCGGAGTTCTCGTAGTTCTTCTTCTTTTCCTTCTTTTTAGGGTTGATGAGGGGCATAGAGATTGGGTTGCTTTGTCTGGAGACTGTGGCCCAGTGGATTACAGATATTAATTATGAGTGAGGAAACATTTTCAAATATACTTACAGGTGCAAAGGTCCTGCCAATTCGTTTCAAACTCTCCAATAAGGTCATGCTTGCTGTGTTTGTCGTGGTCGAAAACTTGGAAAAGCAGTGGCGTTGTGGGGTTCTTTCCAGTCAGTTGGACTGTATGTCCAACCAACGGTCTCCACTCAGGGTCCAATGTCTTTTTGATGACTTCAGTTGTAAAAACTTGGGCCCAGGCATCGGCATCGTTCTTTTTTGAGATAATGACGTAGGGGTCACTTTTCCCTAGCAAATCCTTTTTATCAAGATGCTTTCCACTTAATCCCATTTGAAAGGATTCCTTATTCGACCCCATCTCCTCCGCATAAATCAGCAACGTGGAGTTGTTAGCCTTTCCTGCCAATTTCTGTGGCAACTCCAGCTTCCTCTCAAACTGGAATAAAATTTCCTCAGTTGGTTGGTATGACCACCAAGTGAACAATAATTTACCTTGCTGAAAGGGGCAGCAACGATTTCTCCCAACGTACAAACCACATTTCCCAAATATTCTGCCTCCGGTCCAAGCTTGAAGGGCTTCTTGGCATCCCCATCCCAGTCGTACACAGTGATGCTCAATTCCTACGATGAAAGGGGACATGAGAGGGGGTGGGGAAAATGAGACAGAGACTTATGGTACGTACCTGACGCTCCTCGAACCGGTACTCCATGGTTACTTTCTTTTCCCATGTTGGATTCAAATTGTCCTTGATCAGTTCTGTCCTACCAAATTCTCCATACTCGTGAGTCTTGGGGTCTCGTGAGAAGATGACACAGATTGGGTCAGATTTCGATGTGACGTCACGATTGATTAAATTTCTGAGTGAAATTAAGAAAGTCGATGATTATGATAACAATCCTACACAAGTAATTCTACCATCACTTACTTTGCGGACAAGGTGAGTTCCACCATTACCGAGCGACTCTCTCCTTTTTTACCGAATGCCATGATGTCACGACAATTTTCACAAACGGAAATACAAGTATTATTAGAGACAACTTTACAAACACAGTGTCACCCAGAAGAGACGAAATGTCTATGAGAAAAGAGTGAATGGATTCGGCCTTTAAAACTATAATCAAATGATGACAGAATTAAGAAAAGAACTACGATGATGTCAGACTGAAGCCGTACTATTCTTCCATACCAACAAGAGAATATATTATTATCCGTCTGAAGGTTGTTGTATGTTGTCTTCCTCCTGAGAGCATGA
>JAQIWU010001711.1:0-15059 GCA_034696445.1 Isotomiella minor
TAACTTTTTTGTTTTCTGATAGCTTTTCCTCGCAGGAAAAGTGAGGGACTGGCAGGTGGGGAAGATTATTTAAGACACGGAGGGAGTTCCCGTCCAATAAACATAGCAAACGATGAATGAGGCGCTGGTAAAAGTTTCGAAATTTATATTGTACCAACCGAGATGCCTACAAATTGCTTATTTAGTCAAAATTTGGAATATATTTAAGATACATAATTCTGAAAAAAAAGTCATCCATCCATCGCAACTAAGCAAGTTTTAGTTACACCCAAAAAAACTCGAAAACAATGCTGTGAATAATGCATGCAATAATTTTAAACTGACCATTAATAATAAGTCTAACGCAACTGCCTACAAAATGCTGTAAATGGCCTACTATAGAATGAGATGGAATATTGTCTCTTTTGTCTTGTGCCATAGCTATGCAGCAGGTTCTTTCTTTATGAGGGTTGGTGGGACGCAGTGACATTATTCTGCCACTTTTAAACAAAGAGAAAATATCCGTGGCTAATGGCTAACATTCTGTGGCGTGGCCTTTCCTTTCTTTCTTTAAGATGTTACAACTTTGTAATCTTTCGCGAAAGAACTTGTGTGCAGAATACAAATGTCTTTTTAGACTAACTAAATGTCAAGTCCATCCTCACCATCACCATTCCTGTGTCCCTTGCACAATCAAATAAATAATTTCTTGCAAATTCTTCTGAATACATTGCAATTCAAAAATAAATACCAGGAGGACACGATTAGGATTGACTATACGATAATGAGGATAATAATTAAAAGAAGTTTCGAATTACTGTACATTTTCTATAGAACAAAGCATTTTGCATGAGTGAAATGAAATCAATTTTGCAAACCAAACTTTTCACATGGTGTACGGCAAATGCAACAATTGAGCCAACTCATCTGAGAACTAATTTATTTTTAAATTTCAAATCTTTACGAATACAGAGAACGGAGTTTTATAGAACCCATTCATGCTCTATTCTTCGACATCTGCTTTTCAATTGTTCATTGATTTAAATCACGCCTCACTGACTGATATACTTTGAATGGCAAACGACAACAGGGTGAGGAGAGAGGACTCACATTTTAATATGCAAACTTTTTTTCCTTCCTCAAGCAAAACATTCCTGTTTAAAGACGTATGTACATGCGCCTTGATTTTCTCAAAAGTCCGTTTGGGCTGGGCAACTGACTATAGATGTTTTATTTGCTTCCATTGTTCTTCCGCAATCCTGCAGTATTGTACAACACGATGTATTGTATTTCCATTAAACGAGTGATAACATCTGAAATCTGTCAATAAAATTCCATTCTATTTATTTCGCATGCATAGTCCCTTATGACTCTTATCAACGGAGGAACACGAAAAAGGTTGTACACCTGCGCAGATTTTGAATGACACGACGATGAATGTAACTACAGAATTATTTTGGTATGTTTTGCTAGGACTAGCCCATACCTCTTGAGTGTCCATACCAATATCAAAAGTTGGACAATGGACTGGTGAAATAAGGTTAGGAAGTTAATTTCCTATTTCTCATATTCCATTTACAGCCCATTCAATCTATTCTCTAAAGACATGGGCAATTGTCTTCAATTAGTGAAACAATGGCAAGATGCGTTTGTAAAAACTGAGAATGAATGAAGTGTCCAAATCCGTTAACTATTACTTAAAAAATGACATGAAAGAATACCCATGTCCTGTCCACCTTTCCCTGTTGTTTTCCAAATAAGTAGTCCTGTTATTGTTTAAAAGATATCACATTGAAAACTCAATTATTCCGCATAACAATCCCTTTCTCGTGTCTCTTTTGAATTCACGTCCGGAGATCTGCGAGCAATTCCAATAGACCCTTGAGGAATACAGGGTTTTCGCCGAATATGATTATGCAAATGCAATATGGGTGAGCAATACCTATTTAGTCGATGACGATGACTCGACAACATGACCAAACCATTATCTTTCTACGCGCATGCATGATAGGAGAGGAATTAGAAATAATAATTGATTACAATTAGGAATAAGAAAAAAAGAGGAGTGTCATATCAGTGCGCTGTCAACATGCCCTCTTATGACATTACATTATTACACTGTGAGCCAGAGGCATGTTAAAAAATGACAGCTGCAATTTTTATTCTTCTTTATACATCGCCGTAAATTCATCTTCTCAAGTTACCAAAAAGGCATTATGCATTTCGAATTTGCGGTCACTTTTTGGGCAATCTTCTTGTCCTGTGTGGCTGCGAACTTGTGGACTTTATGAAAGAGAGATCATTTTGATTGTCATGGCTTTGGCTTACCACTCAATTCAATGTACTCCAATCTAATCTGCATAAACTTTACAAGTTCCGCATTTTGTCATCAAAATAGGGAAAGAAAGCAACTTGATTGCGAAATGCGAAAAAGGATGTGTGTCGGTCTCGGTTCTTCTTCTATACCAAAGTATGTAGGAGGAACATTTATTATCCCGGCGGTACACTTCATTAAGGAGACATTACATCTCAGTCAATTAACATCCAATACCATAAAAGAAAATAACAAATTTTAGATGAATGTGATCCATGTTAATTCATAATTGCCAACTTTGATATCTCGCTTTCTATTCATTCATGATATTCTGGTCCCATCTTTCCATTCTTGTACAACAGGGATGGATTTTGCAGACGGTGAGTACGTATTAGTTTAATTTTTTAATTTGTGTTTTGTGATAATATTAATTTCGACACAACGGTGGTGTCTGCACAGTTTCTACCTTCATAACCATGCCAGTCATAAAAATTGCAATTGAAATAAAGAAGCAAAAAAGTAAGCGACCATAAAGCTTTGTTGATGAGTATAACATCTCTGTATTATGTAGTTCGAAATGCTTCTCTTACTATCTCTTTCTTTTTTCTTTTGGCCTTGTTTTTCATGGCTTTCGGCATGTCGGCAAATTTTTTAAAGCATTTTCTCGCCACGACTCTCGCAGCTTCGTATCAACATAATAAGAGATGACAGTGACTGATTTATTCTCATGAAATTTGTAAATGACAGGAACAACAATGACATGACACTCTGATTGAAGGAGAGAAAGAGAAAACTAACGAACTAAAAACTAAACCATATCTCGATATAAAAAGCTTTGCTTGAGGTTGAGACTGTGAAAAAAAGAAAAGATATTGTGGAATTCAAATCGAGCTCACGCAATCTGTAAACCACGATTGTCATTTGAATTTGAATAATTTCAGTTAATGGTGCATGGGGCCGTATCATACATGCTGAATATGGTACATTAAAAAGGTGTATTTGGTATTTTGCACGGCATGGCAAATGCAAATGCCTTTATTCAACTCCCCATCATCGTCTCTCGTCTTTCGCTTGGGTGGGTCATCTCCACCAATTAAGACAAATATAAATCAAGATCCGTTCTGCAACCAAACCAAGCAAGGTGAGGGTTGAGAAATTATATGCAAATTGGGTGGGATGTGGATACGAATTAACAGAAGAAAGGTGTGAAACAAATCTTGGTGGAGTGTGAAGTGAAATTGAATTAGATTGAATGCAATCAAATCACGTTTAGCTTAGCTTAGCGACGACGACGCAGCGAGCAGTGTCAACTCTTTCAGAAGACGGCCCAAAGAACTAGATTTTGAGTGCAAATCTTCTGATTTGGAGGGATGTATAGATCAGCTCATCTCAGCATCAAACTTTCTATTATAATCTTGAATTGGATTGAATTATTCAATCACGCTCTGCACAGCAGGTTTGCTTTTGCTGTTGACTTTTACTTTATCATACTTCAGGCTCAAACTTGTTACCCAAGAAATGAAACATGTCATGAAGGGAATGCCAACCTGAGGCTCCTTTTACTATTTGCATTTTGATATACCGAAACTGGAATATTGGAACAGATATCAGTAACTGATTGAGTTATGCTAAATTCAATTGAGCAAGTGAATTTTTTAATTTTGCAGTTAAAAATGTAGCTAGAACCGATGTGTTAAAAACTTATGCTGGCAGCCACTTGCTTTGCCATATACCCGCTTAAGAACAACCATTACTTAATACAATTATTACCATGTGTACAAAATGTATGTGCGATCTGCCTGATGTTTCCCCAAAGCGCTTTTAATCCCACGTTATAGCATTTGGTTTAGTTTAGTTAGTTGAGTCTAGCCGCTATCATAATTTCTTTAATTGCTCATTTTAGATGCATCCAATCATTTTAAGCCTTATGCACAAAAACATCCCAGGATTCTGAATGTATGTAGAAACAGAAAGAAGGACGGAGGATTAAAAGTGAAACAAGAACGCCATGAATACAACGCAAGCATTCATTTTAGTGGTTGTTTAAACGATAATTTCTTGTCAAGGGGATTTATCTAATCACTACTACTCAACTCATTCGCATCTCCCTCTCATTCCGCCACAAAGAAGATACACGCTGCATAATAAGTTGTTGTGTCTGACTAGCTGGGAATAAACAAAGGAAGAAAGTTCCCATTTGATTTGGACAAATGGCATAATGTGCTTTAGAAGAGACAGAGACACAACTTAGTTTCGTTAGATAGACCCCTCTTCTGCTCTGTGCTTACAAAATTACGTGCAATGGCATATCGCCCCTCTACTTACGTTATGCGCATTTTATCTGGTGCACTTAATTATCACTCTTACTTAGTCTTTAATTATGGCTATTGCTCACTCGCTCAAGATCATTGAACTATGCACAGATCTCCACTGAAGCCTTGGTGGCTGTGTTGTTGTTATGTGGATGAAATGAAGCGAAGCCTTAATTCTGAATGCACGAGGAGGAAGTCAAAAATGCGGAGCCAAAGTAACTTCAACGGTTTACGCACGTACCACACCGAGAGAGTTTTACGTTCTATGCCTAAGGTTACAGGCATTTGTGGGATAACGCTATTTAGCTCTGTATCTTTGATAATAATGATAACATGTGACTGTGGCTGTGTGGCATAATTATCGTCAACATAATGTACCATACTGTTCAATTCCTATCAGTTTCATTATTTATAAATGTGCTTGCTTAGTATTCCTTTTCTTTTACACCTTCCAACAACCCCACAGAGAGCGAATACCTATCACGGCAACATACAATTCGCACCTTGGAGAAATTTTATAGGCGTAGTTTCAATTGTTTCAGACGAAGGGTTTCTATATTCACAAGGATTTTTGATTTTTTAGCAAAAAGTGGGTTCGGATTGTGACTCTGCTGATCAATCCAAGCAATAAACGCTAAAAACAACCTACAACGTCATACCTTAACGTCTGAGAAAAAAGACCAGGACATGCAAGTACGCCTTACGTACTGTGATTGATGGAGCACTTAGAATAGAAATGAAAGTTATTTCGTTTTACTTGCATTTGAGGAACGAGGCCTTCCATTGATGTGGACGAAAATGGAACACAGAAGAGAGTGGAGAGGGAAAGAAAAATTGATGTGTTCCTTCTTTCGATGGTTAGGAATGTAAATGGAAAAGTAACAAGAATTTTAGACTTTCCAAATTTTAAACAGATTTAATTCCATGTAAATAAATTCAATTTCAATCCATTCCATTTCTGCCTCAAACTCTAACAATAAAAATACTCTTCTTCCTCATCATTCAGTTTCACAAGACGATTCTCTGTTCTTCTTCTAGCCTCAATGTGTACATATTCAATTATATTTCCTTTCGATTATTATGGAGATGGAAACTGCCATTATAACTGAATTGTGAAATTCAATGCTAGCAAAACAGTCAATCTGGAGAAGATTATGGGAACGTTGGTAGTTGGTGGTCGGTCTCTTTCTACCCCACTGCCCATTTAATCTAAATCTAACCATCGTACCCTTTATATTATAGGTAATGTAATAACAAACCAAACACGATGAAGAAGCCTCAAAGCTGAAACAAAACCAAAGCCTTGTCTTGTCTCGTATAGTTTTCCAAAAGCATCCTGGCCGAAACATAGGCTTGTGGGGTCTTATACATAGATTGGATTATTATATGAACATAAGTTGTGGAGGCATGCAGAGAAGAGTAAGTCTGGGCCTCATTCATTCCCCCCTCGGTTGCAAATAGTTTGGTCTTCATTAAGAGAATAATTAATGGAATTACTGGAGAGATTCCTGAACTCACGGCTTCTATTTTCTTGCCTCAGAATAGAAAACCCTCCTCCTTCCAAAACTATCTAAAACACGCACGTGAATATTTATTCATCGTCTCTTCGATTTCACTAGTCCGCTCGTCCATCGCCTTGCTCCTTTAATTTAGCCAAGACTTTAAGGTAAGGTGCATAATAGTGCAAACTTTGCTATTTGCTATTAAACTCGGACACAAATTGCACCAAATGAACGTTGGAGGATAATGCAGCACATTATCAACTAAGCTTATCTTCTTCTCACTTACTTATGGCGTAGCTTTTAGGCTTAAACTTTCCATCTCATTCACTTTCACTTCCCTCAAGACTACCTACAGTATTAAAGTTGCAGGTCTTACTTGTTATCTTTAAAATTTTCTAAAGAAAGTTCACAGGGACAAGACAATAAGAGGAGAGGGGAAGGAATAATAAGGACGAGATAAGGCAGGTGCAGGAATACAAAAGAAAACTTTCCCCATTTTTAGAGGAGTGCCAGTTGGCCAGTGTATAGCTCTATTCGTTCTACACGAATTACTTCCTACTCCCTTTGTACATTCTCAAAGATCTGCATACTGCAAACCAACACGCATATAGCGATAAAAGTAGACAATTTTTTGTAGAAAATGCTTCTACTTGTTTTGCAGAAAGAGGTAATAATAAAATTCACGGCAGTACAGTTTGGAATGTCAGGACAAACCACTAGCTGCTAAGCTAACTACGGCAATTGCACTTACTATTAGTAAAAATGGATTAATTACATCCAGCATATGGTAATCAGCAATTTACTCTTTCTTGTAACAATTGTAATTGTAGTAAGTAAGGGACTGATTCTGATTCGTTGGTGTGGTTAATGGGAGAAATTAATATTTTATTTAATGTCCTTGTACAACCTCTTGACATCCCTATGCCCGAACATATATCCAAGCGGATAGTCACTGTGGTCTATTATGTAACAAAAGTAATGTACATTCAGCAGCAAGCAGTGCACTTCTCCCTGGCATCTTCAATCTTTACATCAGCAACAACAACGCCTGCCGTCTGCGTGATTTGGATCTAATTTATTTCAATTCTAATACTATTTGTTTAACTGACAGCTTAAATTGCGTGTATCTTTCGTCCTCATCAACTTGTCGGCGATAAAATTTCAGAGACCAGTCATTTCACTCGTGAGCAAAGGCAAATCCAATCCGCAAAGGAAGCCTGCCAATGCGTACTTTGTCATCATTAATGGCAAAGACGATGCCACAAAACAAATTTCGCTTGCGACAGAATATTAATCCCTCGATTCCAAGTTGGAACAGAGGTAGTAGTGGGTAGGATTGTAGAGGCCTACAGATATGAAATTAATCTGCTAAAATTCAACTATGAGTGAAGGGATACAAGGTTTCACCCATAATATTAATGAAAATTCCTTAACGCTGTTACAAATTGGGTTTGATTTGATTTGGAATCGAGGCATAGTTTCAAGTTTAATAAGTTTCCGAGTGTAGTCGAGGCTAAACTTAATAAGACTGTTGTTGAGGGAAAGTGAAAAATCCATTAACAAACGAGCATTCCTCTTCCTTCCTCCTCTAAAACGCTATCATTCTCACTCTCTAAATAGTCCATAAGAATCGCACAACAACGGACTGCCGAGGAGAGAAGAGAAGAGATAAGACAAGATGAGTTTAGACAAGAAGTCAGCATAAAAGAAAGAAAACCACATTCCACCCTCCTCCTCGTCCTCTCCGACAAATAAGTGAGCGACGGGGGGAAAGAATCCTCAACCAATATCAATTCACTTTAACTTTCTTCACTCACTTTCTTTCAAGAGAAATAGAGGTTAGTGGCAGTTCTCAAGAGTGAAATTTTCAAAGCATTCAAGATTTAATTACTTCTCTCTGACTAGTCGAAAAAGTAGGACTAACAACAACGCGGCCTCTCTCTCTCTCAATGGTGAAAATGAGAAAAAGTGTAGGGAAAGTGAAAGTGAGAAGGTCGAGTCGAACGGGAAATGAGTTAGAACAACAATAACACCAACACCGCACCGCAGTAAACTCAAACACTTCATGAACACAACGGGCAAGAAAAGATCAGAGAAAAGAATCAAATGGAACAACGTGGGCAAATGCTTACCAGGAATGTCAAAGTGAAAGTAAAATCCACAGCTTTGGATAGTTGAGCCGTAACCCAAAAGACTATAGATCCACACACAAACGATGAGCGAGGGAAGACAACAACTTTGGGAAGACAGAACAAATGATAAACAAAAGGGAAACGGAATGGCCAATGAAATACTAGACAGACCGACATAGACACAAAACTAAAGTAAAGCATGGAAAAGGACATGATGGCTCTGCTATAATGTAGAATGGAGGAATAACTTTGGAACATTGCGTCGGTGGCTTTATATTTGGGGAACTGTGAAGGGATTTGGAATTGGAGAAAGAGAGGAGGAAGGGATAGACAGATATGCTTCCTTCTTTCTTACAATGCAGGACTAACTACGAACGAGCCTCATTCAATTCAATTCAGTTTAGTTTGCTTTCATTTCTAAGAATAAACCAAAGTTCCTCAATAACGGTTTCCTTCTTTCTTCGCCAACTCTCTCCGACTAAATGAGTGCCATGTTTCTGCCTTGCCTTGTATATATATTTACTCAGTCCGCTCTCCCTATTTCGAATTTGACCAGCCAAGAATGACATTAGGGTATAATGAAAATAAAGGGAAAGGAGACAAGCAATATAGAAAGCCATGGACAAACCACCCATTCGAACCGATGATGGTTCTTATTATTGTAGGCTCTGACTCTGTTGGCTGCTCTGGTGATTGTATGTGCGACCAGACGACTTGGTTGGGTCTTAACTCCAGTTTGAAAAAGAAAAACAAAGAGAAAGAAAACAATTGAAGAAACTGTTAAGTATGCAGAGGAGAAAGAGAGATAAAAATCCTTCTCTTGTCTGTCTTGACTTTCCCCATTTTATTTCCACCACGTCATTATTTTACATTTTACTGTATCCGGTTGCCAAGCTTGTTTAGACAGTCGACTACATATCTACAACTCTACCCAAAACATAAGCAAACTCTCTCACGCACACAGCCAAAAAATATAATGGGTGTGCAGCAGTAGTGTATCACTCCTTCCTGGAAGGTTAATGATAAATAACAAGAGGCGAATGGGATATATGGACACAGTTTGGGTGTTTAATGATTCGGCAGCTTTATTATTACCATTTTTAACTCCTGCCCAACTCGTCACCGGCTTCCCTTCCCTTCGTTCGTGTTAAAAAGTTCAGACAGCAAAAGTGTGAAGTAAAAATATCGATCAACGGACGAACATGAACATTGCTTTGTTACACAATAAAAAAGGGTTGTTTTCCTTTTCCTTCAGGCTATAAATTCGTGCGGGGACGTACGTTCAATATGAACTTTATTTTGGGTAATGTGATGTTGTTGGACAGTAACAAAATTTTGTAGGAAATGGGGAAAATTGGATTTAGATAAGTTGGGAATTAGGTTGTCCTGTTTGGCTGAATTGTTTTGTCTTTTCCCATGTATATAAGTTAGATGTTTCAAGATAAGCAAGTGGTGGTATCCAAGTAAGCAAGGAAACCCTTCACTTTCTCTTTCTCAGAGACAAACCTTTCAACTGGTTTTGCGTTCTCTCCCTGCTGCTAACGTTATTAATCCCATTTGTTTAATGTCGCCCTGGTTTCTGCAGATAGGAAGAGGAAGAAAAGGAAGAGACACTTGTAAACAGGGACAAAACAAAAGCTAATAAAGAAAGAAAGTAAAAGGAAAAAAACAAATCAGGCAGGGGGCTTTATATAATGCATTGGCCTTCTGATTATGTTAAACCAGGGATATTTTTGAAGCACTGCACACAAAAGTGCCTCACCTTCTCGTGCACTAATAAGAACTAAGGTATAAAAGCGGAGGTGAAATTAGTGAGGAGGAAAGGCGACGGCCAAGTGAAAGCGAGCGGAGGGGAGAAAGTGGAGACCAGAGGCAGCAGCAGCCATAACTTCACGTGTGTTGTACGATATGCATGAATAGAGTACCCTCTACATTCATACATCCACCAGTACATACTTGGTATTACTCGATGCACGTGATGACTCAATTAATTCAAATGCCAAATAATAGTCTCGTGATGACATGCAATTGGATGTAATGAACTCTTGAACATAACACCTGAATGCAGCCTACTATTAGACGCTTCCCCTCCTTTCTCTACGTGGCAATATAACCCCTTCCTTCTTTCCCCACTTGTTCGACATAGTCACAATTTAATTTGCCTACTGCCAGAAGGAAGTAAAATGTAGAAAGACAGCTTTAAAAAAACAAATGATCTGTAATTATGACTTTCTTATCCATGGACCAAAGTTTAGAATGTTAGTGGTGGGCAGCTGTAAAGTTCACCTACTTTCACATACTCTCTCTGGGAATTTAGCCATTGCATTCCTTCATCTCTGTGGTTGGCTGACTCCTCCAAATGTGCGAATGAAAACTGCGTATGCGAAGGAACATGCTTGGGAATTAAGGAAGTGTGTTCCTTCCCTCTTTTCTTTATCAGAATTATTGAGCACACACACAGTTCGTAGAAGAAATTTGCTCAGTCGAACGAAACAACTCTTTGACTCACAGACTTTCACTTCATCAACTCAAGTTAAGTAAAGTTGCCTGGGTGAAAGGAATGAAAGTCGAGGAAAGAAGAAAGAAAGAATGAGTTGGAAATGATGAGAAAGTTGGATTGAATTTGATTGGATGATGGTTTGATAGTATGGTGTGGTGTGTGCAATGGTCGGTGGGATGGAATGAAGCGTATTCTGAAACCACACACACATCCAACTCTTCTCTAATTGCAGCTTTTCTTAGCAGTTCAGAAGCTCAAGTGTTTCAAAAGACCAATCACCACCAATCAATTTTTTAAGCTTCGCTACACATGTTTTATGAGACGAGTGTTCCCTACCGTCATCTTCCTACTTTCTTTCACATTCTCACACGCCACCACTTTTTTCTTCTCTTCTTTTACGCACTTTGGGGAAATCGATTGCCACTTTCCCTTTCTTTGGTATTCGAATTGTTATTCTTATTGTATCAGAGCCCACATAAACTTCATCATAAAGGGTTCCAAGTAAGTGATGAAAATGAAAGTAAATGTAATTAGTAGATTGGCTGGAGGTGAGGGTGCAGATAAATTTACGATAAGAATTTGTAATTCGGTCGAAAAAAATAGAGTTTGCTTGTGATTTGATGACATTCTGAATTCACGACTTAAGAAGATTAAGTTTTCACTTTCTTCCACTAGAAAAGAACAATTTCATTAGTATTAAAAGTATTTTGGTGCAGTCGTAAATGCATTTTCCATGCATGGGAGGAACAGTATAAGATTTAGCTCAGCATTGCCACTACACGAGCAGAGGGGGGAGGAAATATAACAAGATTTAAGGTTAGTGATCCATGTCTTGAATAAATATCTTTATCAGGAGGAAGAAGGAAGGAAATTAAGTCTTTTCTCATCCCTTTTCTACATAAAGTAAAAGTAAATGTTTGGACTAAGGAGAGATGAAGTAAAGAAAGGAAGGAAGAGAGAGAGGAGGTGGAGTAATCTGAATAGATTTGAGCTGGGGAGAAAGTAATGATTAAGAGAAAAGTGGAAATGGAAGGGAGATTCAGATCTGGACTAGACAAGTGAACGAATTGCTGGCATTATCAACAAGATTAATTCCCTGATTGTTTCTTTCTTCTTCCTCTGCATACATGCGCACATATGAAAACTTTCACCCACGTCTATTCTATACGTATGGCAGTAGCAAACTCAGACACCGATGGAAGATGATGAGTCTATTTTCAACTTTTCCTTTCGACTGAAGTTGCAATAAAAAATTTCACTCACAGTTAATTGAGTCATGAATCAAGTATCCCTCGTCTTTCCACCTTTCTTTAGTTCAGTGTCATTATTGCTGTTGATCGTCTTGAGCAAGGGTTTGGCGACTCTTCATAGAAATCTGTAAATTACAACAAGTATAAATGAGTACAAATTGTCAAACGTACAGTTATTATATCATTACTCAATTTTCAGAGCCAAAATGCATGAAGATTGTGGCTAGACTAACTTAATTGTGGTGGTTGGTTTTAGAAGAGAAAGTTACAAAACTATGAGATGAATGAAGTAACATTATACGTTATGCTTGCCATAAAGCAAATCGCTTTCTTCTTCCTCTTACTTTTGGAAAGAAGTTCTTTGGGAATGAATACACTGTACTTTACTTTGGGGAGAGATGAAATAAATGAATGAGGCAAGCCAATCGACCAGTCCCAGTCCGCGTCGCGTCTTGCTTTCTTCTTCCGGTAACCTCAGAAGAGAGGAAAAGACTTTTCAACTCGTCCCATTCAGCCCCCAACTTTGAAGTTATAAGTCAAGAGAAATATTATCTAGCTCAATAAACCATCAAGAAGACGAAGGAGCAAGAAGAAACACACAAGAGCACAGTTGTTGTTTCTTGAACGACGGACATAAATTTGGAAAGTTTACATGTTCCATAATTGTACTTTATTTCGCGACACCCTACCGCAAGAGTAATGTATCACAACGAGAGGAGACAGAGACGGGCTTTGGAGGAAGGAGGAAACATTGCTAAGCGCCCACTCACTTTTCCACACAGCTTGTGAGTGGTGAAGTTAGTTAGTGTAATAATAATGCAATTTTATTTGTTTTACTTTTGAATGGAAGGAAGGAATAAAACATGGAAACCCGTACGTACCAACCTGCCCAGCAGCAAACAAGCCCAGTGTTTGTTTTCCTCCAGAATAACATGAAACAAAACAAACCCTTCCTTCGCCAAATGGGAGCGCACTTGTAGTGTTTTGACATTTTATTCTCCGCACAACTTTAAGAGGACAACTTAACTAACATTGAACAATATGTCACAAGACTTGACTAAAAGAGAGTGAGTGAGTAGCATTCTCATCTCAATTCAACTCGCTCGACCTCAAACTTAGTTTAGAAATAAATCTTGGCTCCATAAGGACTCCAAAGAGAATGAAGCCAAGCAAGAGGAAAAGAGGAGAAAGGGGAAAGTAGACAAGGGAGTAATGAAGAAGAGAAAGCTTGAATTTGAATTGGCAAACTTAACTTGGCCAAGCTTGACTTGGCAGAGACAACAACGTGATACTACTTATTATTAAAATAATATCAAGAATCAGAAATATAGTACAATAGGAGGAAGGAACGTGGGATATATAGAGGATATGTCCACCCTGTGTTTTCACAGAGGACATATGAATCACAACGTTATGTGCAAATGCACCCCCTCTTACTTTCACTTTCACCACCAGTCGCAGCCATTATACACAAAGGCCTAAGTTAATCAAGCCAAATTAAATTAATGCCACAGTGCATTGACTCTTCTTATATGACAAAAGTCTGAAATGACAAAGACAAACACTTGGAGAAGTGTATTAAAGTTAATTTGTCATTTGAAGGGAAACAAATTGAAACTAAAAGCAAAAATGAATACGCATTCCCTCAAGTTTGGTTTTTATCACTTGGTTCTTTTAATGTACATCAACTGTAAGAATTAAGAAAAGTCCAGCAAAAGTATTTTATTTACAGGATGTACGACGCGACGCGACGCGAGCGACGATGTACGAAGTCCAGCGAGAAACTATTGTTATCCTGTTTTAAGGAGTTAAGGGAAAGAACTTGGCAAAAAAGAATCTTGAACATGTAGAGACGTGAATGAAAGAAAACGCTTTTAAAAGCCACCATTAATTATAAAAATTGGTTTGCTGGTTGGTGCTACAAAATACGTACTTGACATTCCATTTGGTGAAATAATGCAGCTATTGACATTGGTCTTTTTTCTTCTGATTTTAAACTTAGTTGAGAAGATGGAGAGAGCAGGTGAGAGAGCATGGCACTGAATGCGGTGTGGTAAATGGGCATAGCAGTACAATAAGTATTCAATTCCTTCCCAACTTTTACCTCTTTGCATTTCTCCCCCGCCTGACACAATGGCAATAATGGCCTGGAATGAGATATTATTGATGAAGTGTCAAATTCCAACTTTCTTTCATTTATTTGTCCACTTTATAAAACCGACAAAACTTGTTTCCTCGCATCCAAACACAAACTCTGTACCTTTGGTTCCAGAACAGTTGGAGCCATCATATGCACAGAGAGGATAATCCCCCACTCTACTCTAAGAAAGTTAACAACAAAGAGCAGCAGAAAAACTAAACAAACCGTCGTCTCAAACTATTCGTATAAAGTGATGCACGCATGAATGGATTATGAATGAATAGAGAGAGCAGTTGAATGGAAAAGAGGATTTACGAGGAATCCAATGCTGTAATGTAAATGTTTGGTTTATCCTTTTCACAGATTTCAAAAACCTTCACAATAATCAACTAGAAGTAGTAAGAAAATTAGAGCATGTCTCGGAGTGTCCCCAAACTTTCATCTGGTTTAGGAGATGCATTATAATTCTTATTGTGTCCTATCAATATTGTTTGTGCAAAAGAGGGGGTTTTTGAAAGGTAAGGTCAACTGTTTTGAAACAGTTTGGAGGCGCGTGGAAGGAAAGAGAAGGATGGTTAGTTTGGATAATAATAATACCAAGGCACTGCACAAAGAGAAAAGAAGGACCGCGACAGATGTATCTAACTTTCTTTCAACCCTCCTTCCTCACTCACCTATGCACAATTAACGACTTTGAAACCTCCAACTTGAGTTCCTTTTTTGCCTTTTGATAAAAAGTTGGTTGAACAGTGACTCATCGTTCCCTTTTTGATGGATAAGTGTACATCGTGGATTGATGACACATCAGGAGTTGCGAAATCATGGAATGTTGAATGTCCAAGTCAGAGTCAAGTTATTTTTTATCCGAGCTTAAGATTGTATTTACGAAAAAATAAAGATACTACACTATAACTCCAAGCAGTCAATTGA
>JAQIWU010001712.1:0-15039 GCA_034696445.1 Isotomiella minor
GTACAATACTTCTTCACCTTTGCATTGATTACGTTTTGATAAGCATGATATATGTACTATTTGTGACAGTATAAATCCAGATAACGTCTATTTCCTCATGGTGTTATCTCAATGAATTGAAAATAGCAATTTAGCATAGCGTCGTTTATACGGAACTAATTGGAGAAAGACTGACTTTCATTCCGTTGTTTAACTTCAGCAAACGACTGTCAGGTGTTATCGGATTGAGTTAGATAAACATGCACTAAATCTCAATTTGTAATCCTAAATTGCATGTATAAATCAAGTCTAAGGTTGATAAAATTGCAAAAATATTTCACGCCAACTAAAAAATAAACTAAATAAACAACGTCGTCGTTGTCTTCCGCATTCCTCTCACTCGGGCAGGACAGAGTTGACATTTTTGCATGGAAAGACGTAAAAAAACCAGGAAAGCTTACTCCTGCATTAATAAATCCGCTGCTTCATTAATTTGTCGTCTCAGCATCTGCTTCTCCATAAACTCTGAAGCCTGTAATAAAATAATGGGGGAGTGTAATTAGAACAGACAACCCACAGTGAATCTAATATCTAACGCACCAGTTGAGATAACTTATCCGGATCAGCCAAACGTCCTCTTTGCACTTGAATGTCGTTTATCGAATCGCAGACATCCGTGTATTCTTCGAGGAATTCAGCCAAGCTGGTTGCCATGCGTTCATCCTCCTCCTCGCCTTGATCCCCCTGCTGGTCTTGAACGCTTAAATCCATCATCTCTTCATCCTCATTATTGCACCCCCAAGAACGTCTCCACATTTTATCAAATGTGTGCCTAAAAAAATCAGAGTAAACAATCACTCAACAAATCGCTTGATTTTTGACAGGAACTTTCTTGCATTCCATAGAGTTCAATAGCATACCTTGGTTTTGGTGTCTTCGAAAAAAAGTTTGCATAAGTCCCCTCATCAAGCTGCTGTTGGCCGGGGCTTACATGCAGGGATGACATTGATTGGCTGCACTTTATCTGATTCATTTCAAAGCCTGCAAAAAATTCCAAAGACACTCAATAAAAAATTGAATCCAATGGATTGAAATAGCTCAACTCACATGAATGGACAAGTACTGCAAACAAGGTCTACTGCTGATGGCTGTCTTTTTTTACAATTTTCTTGAATTTTTCATTTTTTTCTTGAATTTTCTTTCTTCACAACGAAGCTCGATAATCACAGACTTAACCAATGTGTAATAATAAATTCTACAATTCTTAATTCTTTGGCGTATTTAACAATTTAACAATAAATTCTTGCGCTTTTCAATTAACGTCTTTTAAAACTTGTCTTTTGAGGTATACTGTTGCTGTTTTTTACACGAATCTATAATTCCTTAGGTAGGTTGCTCTTTATGGAAGTACTATGTTGTGTCTCGAGTGCTCAAATTGCACATTTACAGTTGAATTACATTTATAACAAATCAACCGGAAGTATGACTTCGCTTAGGTTAGAAGTATGGAAAACTGTTACAGTTTTAAATTAAAGCTAAGAATCAATGTATAAATATAAGCTTCCTATTTGGCACTAATTTACAATTGTTTTGTTTCTAAAAATCGTGGCGAAGAAGAAGTATCTCTCTTAGGCTTCCAGTTTATGTAAATCCGTTCCGTTCTCCGTTGTTGTTGGGTCAGTCTTTCTTGGTCAGTCTGTCCGAATTGTTAGCCATTTAAGTTGTATGTTGTGTTGTTGTTGTTGCGTTGGCCGATCCAGCCCTTTAGCTTAATTAAATCCTGCGTAATTGCTAAGGTATTAACAATTAATAATTACAAACAACAATAGTTTTAATTAATTACAATTAAAATTATGTGTTGCGTATTTATAGTTGTATGTATGATGGTGTTGTACAGTAGTTTGTAGTCTTCTTGATGGTGTAGAAGGACTTTGTAATTAAGCTTCTGATGTTCGCTTCAGGGCTGGATACGGCTCCAGATTGCTGCGACGTTCATCGGCCCTGTAATACACAAATTAAAATGGAAAATTAGTAAAAACAGTTGACCAACCGAACCGAGAAAAAATGCGTAATGAGCCCCATAACTTAATTCTCACACGTTTTTAACTTGGTCATGACATGACACTACTGTGAATCTGCTATAAATTCTCTGATAATTAAAAAGGCGTAATGAGGATCGAGGGTGCAAATTCAGGGTTTGGGAAAATTTAACGTCCGCTTTGTAAAAAAGGATGTTACTACAAGTGCACGCATGAACAAAACGGGCTTTATGCAAATTCTCAATTCTCATACGCAGTTTACAACAACCAACCGTCATTAAAAATTGTCACTTGGGCTAGGTTGATGAATCCCTGCACGAGTGAAGTTATCTAAAGCACATTGTACGAGTGAGTATGTAATGTGTACAGACAGACATGCATAAAAAACAAATGCGGAGCGGAATACGGATGATAGCACTGTGTACTCAACTTTAATTTCGAACTGAAGTAAGGAAGTAGGGTAACAAGATAACCTTATCTGACTGAAAGGTATTTGGATTAATGGGAGCAGTATGCCCCACTAAATTGTCGCTTCAACTTTCGATACCAGTCAAGCATTTATCAAGTTTCAAAAAAACTGCATTTCAAGTTTTGAGGTGAAAATGTAATAAAACTGAGACTTTTCTTGCCATTGAAATCAAAATCTACAAACTTGAACTCATATACAATCGTCACAATCTAACGGTTTTAATTGCAGTAATCCATATATTTTCCTCAGAGATAATCCAATCAGGTATTCAATTAAAGAAAGGCATTTAATTCAATAAAAGCATTTTATTAATTACTCTCATCCTCACTTTACGTCAATTATCCACACTTACTTTACCTCACTTTTCATTCCACTAACACCGTTTGTTAATTGAACAATCATTCATTTCACTTCAGCATATATCTTGAAAATCTTTTATATCTAATAATGACTGGGTGCTGTTGTGGTATATAGAGGTGTAGCAGTGATTGGTCATTCCACTTTTTAATATCACTGCACAACCACCAGTACTTAGAATTATTACCTTTTGCAAAAATGTCTTGCAGACGACCTCTTTTCCTTTGTCAACCTCATGCGTACTGCGATTGCAATAACACCTGAAATGTGACCTTTGTAATTCTAATTATGTAGCGTTCCTTCAATTTGGCACAAACACAAAATGTATCAAATAACATTAGCTACATGAAGCAATCAAACTAGGTATTCAACACTTCACACTTTAACTGACTGCAATTTGCCTCAGCTTATAGAAATTCAACGGGCGTCTTGCACTCAGAATAACCTTTGACCGCTGAAAAATTTCAACGGACTAAAGGAAATGAGTAACCAACAACGTCTCGTCTAAAACTACTGCACTCTATCATTTCCTTTCCTCGTCTCGAGTTAAAAACTTACATTCGAGCAAATGACTGCTATTAGCAAACCGTCGTCACCACACTAGTCAGTATTATATATTAGCGATGATTATTCACCACATAACATTACATGACTGACTAAAGAAGAGAGTGAACAAACTTGTGCAACGAACAACTGTGCGAATTCTGACCGGTCCAGAATTCGCTTCGCTTTTAATAAAGCAAAGGCAAAAGCAAGTATGCAAATAATTGCCTCAGGATAATGACAAATATTCCGATCACAACTCAAACTAAACTAAAGAGGGCAATTATTGGCAAAAAAAGGGTTGTAAAAAGTGTAACATAACAGGAAGAAAGAAGATAGTAGTGAGCAAATGTGTGCAAAAGTTCAAAACTTGGTTATTTACTTGTCTGCATGCCTAAAACCATGATTGTTTTACTTCATACCTCGATTTACTAAATGTTGCAAGTTAATCATGACATGTCATGTCATGTCCATCCACAAAAAAACAAAAACTGATCCATGCTTCACATCTAGACCAAAATTTAATTGGTCGCTAAATTAGAATTGTATGGGTAAAGCAGACGCACCTCCGAGTTAAATCTTATCTCATTAAAATGTTAATTTCTTATCAAAGACAAAATAATTACAGCCTAGTTCTTTTGTCAATCATACGTTTTGTGAAAATCAGAACAGAAATTATGGAACATTTAATTTACTCTGACACGCTTGCTTGAAGGTAGTTGGTAAAGGCAAAGGCAACGAGAATTTCATTCCTTGAGAAAATTGTGGTTAGACTCGTGCTGGTAGCTTTAATTGCGGGTTGTCTCTTTTGTTCCAACCATATAGCTAGGAATTATGGCACTAGGAATTAACTACTGTCTCGTTAAACCCAAAAAAAGTATTTGTGCCGGCTTCTGTATCTCAAACATCGTCTTCCGGAGTATCGTCATTAAAAATCTATTCCACAGTACGTATGTAATTGCTTTGTTTCACAAAACTCTCATCTCAAGTCGGGTGAAAGATGTATGGATAAAGAAAAGAGCGGCTCATTGCGTGAGAAAACTTTTAGCAAAGACTTGACTTTTGCTTGTGCTGTGTGGGTAAAGGAAGTTTGAAATAGATATGGTGGTATTAGAAGACCGTGTTGTAATAATAGATTAAATCTGCAAAAACATTGAACCGAGAGGATTATCTTAGACAGACAGTCTGAAGTGTCTTGGAAACTCTATACTTTACGAGCTTGACTTTTTAAAGCAACGAGGGCAAAAGCCAGGATAAGACTATTAAAAAGATAAGCAAAGTTCATCCATTTAGATGAGCCAGGCTATAACTTCTCGTAACCTTTTGTAAAAATTCTAAACTGCAATTTTTTGCATCTATTCCTCCGGTCTTAAATCTTCATAAAGATTTGCACCCAGCCATGACGAATCATCTTAATAGTGTGGCAATTTGCCATACCATTTCCGCACTGGTCCAAAATGGTTACATCTCACTTCTTAAAATTGCATTATAGATTTTAAAGTATTTAACAACTCGATCCTTCTTTCATAGTAATGTGCACTTGGTTGAATCAATATTGCACAAAATGCATGGTTTTAAACAAGAGTAAATTTAATGGAGGTGCGAATTTTAGCAGATTCAGATTCTCTCTTCACTCACCGTAAGAACTACCTGCCACATACCGTAATAATGCAAACAACGCAATGTAGATGTAATGCATCGTGAAAGTACTTATCAGAGGGTGAGTGAGTGACCCTGATTAAGGAGCCATGACATGACAACTGAACTGACTCAAAATAATTACTTTCCGTGAATTCTGGTACTTAACTTAACAAACTAAAAATTAAGACAACAACTCAAAAGCGTCAAACGTGCTTAGGTATACAATATTCAAAAAATTAAACAAGTGCATGCGAACTGGGTCGAAATTCTCACTTTCAATAATTTTTCAGTTTACTTTTAAAGACATTTTTCATGCACGACAAAAAAAAATTGTAGTCAACACGATGGAATGAACGAGAGGTTAATCCCACTTCCTCAAACTTAACCTCCCACACATTTGGCAAAGAAAAGGAAGAGTCAGAGCATTCATTTATTTTTTTTAAGTGAGTCACCCAAGCGAAATTTGTCACTAAAAAGTCTATGAAAGTTTAATTGCCAATGCTGATGCTCTTAATTTCCGTTTTGTGTGACATCTCATCTCATCTTCCTGGATAAATGCTATGTAATTAGCTTAACCCAGACCTACGATCATCGAACAATTGAATTTTTCTATCATGGCATAGTTTTTTACGCTATATTTCTGTAGGGTGCGTTATATCTATTTATATGGAACTGGCTTCCAACCTGACGTTAATGATGAGATTTTGATTGTTAGCTTGGCATAATAGCAAAAGTAATGTAAGGTCAGAGGAAAGAGCAATAAATAGCGTTGGTAGGTTGGTAGTTCCCTTCCTATTATTGCCAGAGCCAGTTACCAGAGCAACTACATACGCCTAACGTTTTTAATTTCATTTTGTTCTAGTCTCTGGAATATGAAATGTAATTCGTGGGACTTCCGCCTTCATAAATATAGTCAAAAGAGATACCTTCTCTGTGGTCCAAAGTAGGTACCTGCCTGTGCATTGTTTTGTTTCCATTCTATTGTACCCACCATCATCGCCATAAATGTGTACACATAATTAAATTATGTTTCATACTCCCAGTTTAATATGTCCAGTAGGTAGTTATTATTTTCATTTTCCATGTAGTAGGAACCACTGAAGAAGAGTCAAGAATGTTTGTTTGCCTACTACTTGTTCCAGGCCTCAAGATCGTTGAGGAATGATAAGCATGTCGATCAGTCATGCGTCTCAAAGAGCAGACACGTACAATGGAGATGGATTGTGAGATAACTTTTTTGGCAGCCGAAAAATAAATTCAATTAAGAATCATTACTGCAGATGAATTACACGGTAATTGAACTTGTCTGTAAGAATCAATTGGAAGGAATGGAATTAACATGTCACAACAATTAATAACGCCATTATAGATCAAATATGTGCATTTCAACCCTAATTAGCCATGAGAACCATTCGACCTTAGTGTGTAATATTTAAAGACTGGAAATATGTTTCAATTGAAGTACAATAAAATTCAAAGCTTCGACATTTGACGTTGGTATTTTCTCCATTTGAGCTACTGCTGTGGAGAAAGGAGAGGAGAAAGTATATTGATGACTCACCCTTAAGGCCTCCAACCCCCACACCCCCAATCCTTATACCCGCGTTGGTATTTAATGTCACACTTGTTCAACAATATAAAATTAAGACATTTTAATTTTGAACAAAAATTATGGATATTTTAGTTTTACCACCGTATAACCGAGGCACCAGTAGTAGTACGACTGTTACTACTTACTACCTACCTATATCACTCGTTCTCTTAAACGTAGTATTTTCCTCCCCTTACAGAGCTCCTATTGAGCAACAGTTCACTTGCCATGTTCTTTCACAGGTTCTACTCCATATTCAACACTGGCATTCACACAGTGTTATTCTACCGACGTTGAAGCCGTTCGTATTTTTCGTATTATAAAGTGCAAGTGATTCACATTCATTGAAATGCGCTAACAGAACAGAGAATGGATGCAACCATTGCATTGGATGGATCGAAGGGGTACGTTCCCTCTGTCCCTCTCTGTTGTGTTATTGTGTGTGGTGTAAAATCCACGCGAGTTTAAACAATCATTCATAAAAGAAGCTATAAAATGTTTGGGTATGTTGCTATGTTCTCATTTACTACATTACAGTAATAGCACAGGTGTACATGCAGGCTTTGAATTGAAGGGTGAATTACAATCACTACAATAAACCCTACACACATGTAGTAGGTATGTAATGTAGTATTCTTAAGAGCAGACCAGGCTAAGACTACTCACACGAACGATTACCTGCTTACAAGTCATTGTTCACTCACATCTTTCTGCTCATCCATCTCATCTCTTCACAAGTATTTTTATATTATTGCCTCGTAAAATGATGAATCATGGATCCACAACAACCAGATTGTTACCACATCACACACATGAACAAGATGCCGCAACTTTTATAAAAACCAAAGAAGAGAGAAACAGTGTCCATTGTGGCACCTGTTCGTTTCATTTCTTAAAAACGCAGAACAAAATGAGACGAGAGGCAACAAAGGGTGATACCAGCAGCGTTGTCAGGAATTCAGACAGTCTTCGTGGAAAAAAAGAATTCCATTGTTAAATTCAAATTCATGCAATTTTTGGGCCCAACCTATAAAACCAGACTCAAGTCTCTCTCATCTCCATTTCTTTTATAACTGATGAACTTGAGTTCTATATCATCGACTATCAATAATACAAGTTAACTTGTTGGCGAATATTTTAATGAGACGAATAAATAAAATGTTTTATTCATTCATTCATTGATTTAATTCGTAAATTTTGTCTAAAACCTGACTTCCTAATTGGAATGTCATTAAGATTGAATGAAACTGCACTGGCAGGGTCACATATATTTGCATCATGATGATATGACGGAATGAATAAATGACACCCAATAATTCTATACCTACCTAATACAATTTGTTTATTGGGATGATTGAGGGTTGAAATCTTCACTTTCATCCCTTTTACGACGAAATTGTTTGATTTGCAACGCTAATACAGCTCTTGCTTTGCTTACAAAGCCAATGATGGGCAAATCATGCGTGTCACTTCTCTGCAAATGCGAATAATTGAGTAGAGGAGGAGATGAAATGAACCATGCAAAATTACATGCGAAATCTCTGTCGTCAAGCTCAGGTGAAGCGTAAACCTGAGAGAAGTACGCGGATTTGAATTTTGGAATATTTGGCACGCGACCTTCGTTTATATGTTCCTCACCAAACATAAGTATCGTGACAGGTTCTATGTTTCCTTTGTCACACATAAACCTTTTATTTTTAGTTGGGCCTGTCAATGAGTCTTGTTAATTAACCCTGATTGTACACTTTATAGTTGTCTTTAAAGAAAGGTATAATAAATAAGACTTTCATACAAAAAAAACATGTGAAAGTCAAAGGTTGCGTCCCACATATTTAAGATTGCCCTTATCGTACAACATCAAAATCGTTTGGGTGTGCTTTTTTGTTACAACGCATATATTTGCAAGATCTGATTGAATTATCTGTACAAAGTTGTGCTATTGGAAATAATGGTCTTTTTTGTATAATAAAATAATATTCGCATACATCTATCTAGTCAGAAATGGGTCACATTCATTCACATTCAAATTTAAATTGGCATTTTCGCAAATAACACGTCTTCATCTTGTTAGAAACCAGAACTTGACTTCATTGACTTAAAGTGGACATTATCTCATCAATCTTTTGCCAAAATGATCAATGATCAATGCGCAATGGTTCTTATGATTTTGTATGCTTGCTTTTTAAAGAGATTTTTGCAAATTTAATTATATTTTTTCCCTTCTGTTTCTTTTCACATTTTCCATTTTGATGTATGAGAATAATTTGCAAATTTTAATAGCCTTTAACTTTCAGCTTTTGGGTAAAAAATTCGACCCTGTCAATTTGCAATTATTGGTTTCTTCTGTAAACGAAACGAGCACCCAAAACAAACTTGAGAAAAAAAACTGTTTTTGGCTAAATGAATTTTGTTATTGCTCAATCAAGTTCAGAGGCTTAATTTTTATTTCTTTCCTATCCAAGTCCCTCTTCATCAGAATTAAACTGACTAACAAGCTTTGTCAAGGACAAAAAATAGACATGTCTAACGTCCCTATTATTTACTTTATCCCGAAAAACCAAATGTAGTCAGAGGGACAAAGCCTTTGTGACACGGCAATTATGGTTTTTGATTTATGACTTACGTTATTACAAGGTGCGGGATTCTTCTGCGTACAAGGAAAGTCCAATCTTCTGATTTCTGTCCGTAAATGGTAAAGGATAATTAGTCTCTTCCCTGGATACCTTTGTCCTTTTCTTTTATTCCCTTTTGGCAATCCACAGTAGACCTGTCCTCCTTCCTTCCTTCCTCTTCCTATCTGGCAGAAACTGATACTGAGTTCTGCAAGATAAAATTGACACAGTTTTATTTTACAAACTTTCTCCACACACAAGCATCAAAGTCAGTAAGTAAAGAGAAACCTATTAAACGTTCAAAGATCGGGACATGTGAAGTCACGAAAATCAATTATCAAATTTTTAAAGAAATCAGGGTGCAACTTTTTAAAAGTGCAAAGTGGACTGGATATGATAATTGTTGATAGTAGCAATAAGCAAGTAGATACATGAGTGGTAAGGAGCCTGTCATCATCAACATAAAGAGCGGTTGTTGTTTCGAAGGGTAATTAAAATTTGCATTGCAACAAGTGAATAGCATAATATGAGGGGCAATAGAAATTGTGCGTAATTTACGCACATTTATTTATGAACAAACAATTATGCTACAGGTTTTTAACTTAACACACATGAACATTAGTTTTATTACGAAAAAAACTTATATTCATGAATTTTTAACTGTACTTTCACAGTTGGACATGGACGCAGTTGCTTAGTTTTTTGGTACACATCATCATGCGTATTCCGTTGCGTGTGTTGCGTATATTTTTCAATCGATTCATTAACATTTTACTACTTGCAGTTGTTGGAGGTAGAAAACAAACAGGAATATTTAAATGCTTTTATTGCTACAGATGTATGATATAAGACAATGGACGGAGACGTGACATTTATGAATTTTTGATTTTATCACGTTTTCTTTAGACATTTTTATTCCCTTTTCTTTCTTATGGTAAGTAATCAGGGGTAATAACAATAAAATAAGTATGGAATTAAACGAAAATTATTAAAATACCTCACTTTTCATTATAACAGGATTTAAGGATAAAGTTAACACACAAGAGAGTCAAATAAGTCAGTCTCTGAATGTAATTATTCATATGTTCAACCAAATATGAAGAAAAAAAAGCTGCATGAAACTTCGAATCAAAGGACGGCAAATCATTTAAATATCTGACAATCTTATACCCCTTCGAGCTACTGCTACTTTTCAGACTTAACATTTTAATTGCACCGTGTTGACGAGCCAGATTTTACAAATTATTACAAGTTTTTTTTGTATTTGTTTATGAGCTTGCCGTCCACATGCTCTTCTTGTAAGTTGTGCACCAACTTTCTTTTAGCCTAATGCAGCAAGATAGAAGGGGCGAAGACCAGATCTTCCGATTAAATTCGATTTTTTTAGGCAATCAAGTATAATGTTTACACGCGATGTAGTAAACACACTAGATCACTTCTAATTTAGGACTTAGATCTGTTGAGCTACCCAAAGGGATGGGATGTGCTAAAATGAATGATTCCCTGTAGGAAACAGTGGTGAAAGAAGTTTTCCGTCACCATAAATTTCATGCTTAAGTGTACGCAAAAAGATCATAATCAACTTTTCAATCTTTGTGTCACGATGATTTACTTCCGCGCCAGTTGCGAATGCAAAAATGTTAATAAATGAGTAATAATGAATGAGTGTGTGTGTAAGAAAAAAATGAGGATCGAATCAAAAAGTTTCCTAAGATAAGAGGATCATTAATCATTCTTAAGCAGACTTTTAGCAGGAAAAGCAACCAGAACCAAACATCCCACTTGGCTTTTCTTTTCCTTTCTAATGAAATAAGTCAATCTTTTCACCTACGTTACGCCTCAAGCTCCTAAGAAGAATGTTATGCACAGCTTGAAATCATGCATACTGGCAAAGTATCGTTTTCACTGGGTTAAAAAAGTTTCCGTACACACAAGAAAAAACACTTCCTTATCTTCATTTATAAATTCTGTATTCCTTTTGGAAAAATAAGCCTTCTTTTATGACCCCAGTCATATTTCTTTCTCCAACTTTTACCCTTGCGCAGTTAATAAATCGTCAGTTTTTTTTATTTAATCTAGATTAACACCTCATTAATCTTTGCTATAGGGTCGCTAACATTTCTCCACGAGAGCTGTAAATTAAATTGGACAAGAATTCAAATTTACAATCTTGCAGAAGTACTTTGGAGCATTAACAGTGGGAGATGTAATCAATGGAGGGAAATAAATTTAGTAAAAAACGTTCCTCTCTGGAGACCGTATATCTTGAATGGGTGGAAACAACATTGTCATTCTGCTGGGGTGTGTAAAAAGTTTTATTTCATAATCTATTTTTGGACCTTGTAAATTCAGAGATTGGTTCATAAATAAAGACAATAAATCCACGTGTTTCGTCGGCAAAGTATAGAAAGTATTTGCAATTTAAAATGTTCAAGGAGCAAATCCTCTCAGCATGAACTTTCCTATTCATTCCAGTGGACTGGAAAACTTTTGCATTGCACTTTCGTAAAACAAGGTTCAGTCATGCAAGTTTGAAACAAAGCACACAAACTCTCCTCGGCTGCTTGCTACTGCAATTCCAACAAAATGAACCCCTCCCATTGTGCATTTATCTTTTTGTTAATGAACATAATATAATCAACAAAGGCAGCGTTTCAAAAGGTTGAAAATGCTAATTGTTTCCTTCTGAAAATAGAGAGACACCGACCCCTGATGTATACCTATTAATGCGCATTAAGAAGGGGAAATTTGTTACAACAAATCTCATTGCACAAAATAAAAAATGAGAGCTTTGAGATGCAAATGCAAATCTATAACTCATTCCATTCGAACAGCAATGCTACATGCCTTTTAGATACCAACAACTGCGGTTTATCAGAATGAATTATGGACACCCTGTCGTAAAGGTGAGAGAAGAAGAGGTCATCATTTATTTAGCTCCCTCGTGGCTCGTGTCCTTTCTTTTCTGCCTTTGATACAACTTTTCTTTGCATCATTCTGCGCGCTTGCCTTTTAATCTTAATTGCCATTGTTATTTTTATTCTGATAATATCATGTCATGTCGTTCGTATATAACCCAATCGAAGGCACATATGAGACATGAAGATCGAAGCGAGAGAGAGAATAATGAATTAAAATACATATATTTCTTTGTCATCCTGCGGTGAAACTTTTGGTATGCAACACTTCCAATTCAAATTGGCACAATGCAATCATTGAAATCGCTTCTTTCTTAATTATAAATGTAATGACTAATTGTCCAAATAAATCAGATAAAGGGACACTCCATAAATAAACAATTGCAACTGTTCCACTGGCTTGTGTGTCCTGTCAATTTGCAAAACCATTTTTGGTCAACTTTGAAGCATTCATTTTCATACGTGGAGGAAAGGAAGCCCGTACCATGTCATTATTATCACCAAGATTAATTATAGAAACAACTTTCTCGTCTCTCGAGAGAATGCTCCCACATCAAGACAAGACAATACCAAAATACGGAAATACATCTTTTTGTACAATGTTGAAATCCTATACATACTGAGTCGAGTTTTATAGCTGCATCACTGGTTCACCGATTCAGGTCTTCATTGATACTTGAATACCATATTACTAACAATATAGTCATTAGTCAGTCGATCAATCAATAAGGAATTAGTGTTGTTGAAATATGTAGGGGGAACAAATAACAGGCTCTTAAAAATCAATTACGACAAAGAAACCTGTAATGAAGGAGGAATAAAAAAGTAGGTAAAGTGCGTAACGCATGTCGCATATGCATACGCAATTGACACAAATAAATAATTATTATTAATAATCAAATTCAATCGCAAGATTCGATGGTAGCTTTAGGTAGCTTTGTCGGTCAAGAAGGGCAGTGTGTGTGAGGTGAGGTGAGGTAAACCAACCAACAAAACCACTCAACTTTCTCCACATTTTGTGGCCATTCACAAAGACAGACACATGCAACCGTTCTGAAAGAATTTTTTAATGTTTGCCAAAGTGCGTAAGTAGAATAATTGAGCGCATTCCAATTACATGTCTGACTAGACCAGACTACAATATATGTATTTCATGAAGATATGAGATTAAGTATTTATGTGTTTGTGTTTGTTTGTATTATTGCTGTAAAAACTGGATTTGATTTGAGATTTAGGTATTTTATTTTACGCAATTTATGTCAAAAACGTTACGCTTCTTTTCTTTCTTTCCTTTTCATATGCAAAACGCCGATTAGAGAGAATTGAATGAAATATATTGCTCGTCATCGCGTGAGGAAATAAATAAGTAAACAAATGAATGAAAGATGCTAATATCGATTTGATTTGTGATGAGAAATTGGGGTGGAATTTATGTATTTCGTTTGTATTCAGAAATTGAAGTTGGTTTTTCAAAGCCACAAGAATTAAGTCTAGTCTTGTCTTGAGACTAAACCCGATATCAACTTTCAATCTCTGTATTAAATATTTGCATCCCAAATCCTTCAACTCAAGTAGGTTATGCGACTTGACTTGACCTACCCAAAACATGGATTTCCAATTAGAGGAAATATGAATGTCGTGATTACTTTCGGTTTTCATCATCAGAGCTTGCGAATGGGGTACTGTGGGATTGTGAAGAAAGTTATGTCTTCCCAATTCATCGATATGTTCATGGTCTCATTTTTGTGAAATATTATTATTGTTGTTGAAAAATGGGCAAGTAGGGCTCGCGGTCACACGTCTTAATAATAAAGTAAACTTGCATTTTCTAATTGCAATTTTTTGAACATAAACGAATAATAAGTCCCGATTCATTCTGAACCCTCTCCACTACGAATAGTAATAATGTGCAACATGATTGATAAAGAAGGAAGACAGTTCAGGCATTTTTTCTTCCTTTAGATGAAATATTGTTGGTGTACAACCTGATCTGTAAACACAATACGTGTGTAATGAAGGAGATGAGTGATTGATGTGATTGACAGACAATAAGTGTGTCTGACTGCTCAAGTTATGTTTAAGTTAGGTGCATGACGTGTCAACTTAAACAATGGCATTTGACTAAAACCAACCACGGCTCGCAACTTTGCTTTCCTGTTTCAAATACTAGAAGTGGATTGTGTGCAAATTGAAGTTGCATTTATTGTAGTTGTGAAGAGATGCCGAAAAATTGACTTTTTAAGAGCGAGAGAAAGCATTCTGTTCAACGGACTAACATCCAAATCGAAGCGTATAGGACAACTTAATGTGCATTTGAAGTTGATTGTCATTCTGTGGATAGCTGTTAGTTAAGGCATCTTGGGAAAATGTTACTGGAGAATTGGCCATGCTGTGCTTTATCCGAAACACAAATAAGACACACCTCCACTAAATCAAATGCAGCTTAATCAAACTAAATACCCCTTTATAAATCATGTCGACAAAGGGCCGAAAAACTTTCTCAAGAGCCATTTGAGATGTGTGGAAATAATAACATAAATGAGATGAGTTGGAAATTCTAAAAACCATTAACCTACATAAAGATTTATGTTCCTAAAAATTTCTCCTTTCTCCCCAGATTGCCTCACTCTTCCCTTGTTCACTTCCTTGATTATGATGATTACGATTATACAACGCAAGAAGGAAGAAAAGGATGGTATCGGTGACAGTTCCATGCGAAATTACATGAGACTCATAATTTATGTCACTCGAATGGATTTAATTGCGATTTTTCAAAAACATTAATTACGAAATGGCATGTCAATAAAACCAAAAGTGAGATTAGATGGTGAACATATTGCATGTTTATTGACCCATGGGCATAATTTATGAAGCGATATCCTATCATAAA
>JAQIWU010001713.1:0-15036 GCA_034696445.1 Isotomiella minor
GTGGGATTGGGCCATGGGAGTTGATAGAGAGAGATATTATTATTATTCAAATATGATTGCATTATGGATGCCACAAAATTATCTATGTCAGCCAAAAAAAAGTAATTGACCAAGCCCCCTCGTCTCATCATATCATCACAACAATAAAACTAACTAACTGTTTTATTTTTAAAAAATATATGGATGATGATGATGCCGATACTCTTTTTTCTACACGGTGATGATGATGATGGGTTTGATTATAGACAAATTGAAATTCGCCATGCTACCCACAAACAAACTAAAAGTTGCAGTGAGCGATATGCTTTCGTTTCGTGACCGTGCAGGCAGAGCTAATCAATGATGATAACATTAGACGTTTTTTTGAAATGACAGCACCCAATGGAACATAGAGCGAAGATGATGATGGCAGAGTTAAAGGGCTTGGCCTTACCCAGAAAGTCACTGGACCCTTGGCTCTCAAAAGCGCGATGGATATCCTTGTCTGTTCACGATATAGGCAACCGGAGATGACAGCAGAACCGAAATGTCCTGACGACGAAGATCCTGATCCCTTGAAGAATATAGATCCGAGGACGTCCTTTGTCAATCAATCCTTAAGGAACTTTTTTGTTTTGCTTCCACACCTGCGACAGACAGAAAAAGTAAATAAATATAAAACTTGTCAAAATTATTAAAAAACCTTACGGGAAAAGTGTTGTTGATAATAATTAATGTTCCTGACTCGGGTCGGCCCAAAAGCCTATATCTTCTGCCTGTGAACTGGTTTTTTAATATGACGATGATGACGATATAAAATATTTCTTATTTTTTGAGGGGGGTTGTGCACATATCGCAAAAAATCCCCTCTCTCTCGTCTCGTCTGCTCTCTGCCAAACACAAACACCAGACCAGACCAGACCAGAGAGAAAACTCCTCCACCGAATCTCCAACCGATGCAATGTTGTTGTGTGAGGAGGAGAGGTGAAAAAAAAAGATTCAACGGACAACTCTTTCATCCAACAGCAGTGCGATGATGTGATGTGAGTGAGTGGAAGAAGGGGTTTCACTCTATGACTCTTTAAACGGTGGTGGTGGTGGTGGTGTGTTGCCAACCCAAAACTAAAACTATGGCTTTTCCTTTTTGCATTGTCTGCCCTCCACACACACACATTTTCTGCACATACAAATATGTATGTTGGGTGGGTTTTAAACGGCTTGTGTTGCTCTGCGAATTTTATTTCACCTTTTTTTTGCAAACATTTTTGGTTTAGTTTGATGAGAGTTCATTTCACATGATGATGGTATGTGAGTGAGGCTTGGCTTTTTGGCCTATTGTTTCCATGATGGATCATCTTTTGTTGAGATGATGAGAGGGAATATGTAATGTGATGTGTGCTAGCAAATTAACAATTTAGATGCTCTATGTCCTTTTATCCCAACCATTTCCGTTTGCATAGAGATTTATTAGTGTATCATCATCTAGATTGTGGTGCATTGCATACAACATTTCTTTCTGGGCCTGTTTGTCTCTGCAATTTTTTTTATGACGACATGGTACAACACAAATACTGTAGAAACAGATAGATCATGATTCCTCCAAAGATTTTAGGAGGAAAGCAATTAAATGTGTCATGATGGGCGTTATTGCTGTGTAGTACATATGGCTTGTACGGCTTGTCTCAATGTGCCCCACCTGCCAACTCCAGTGAGGTTAGGACTAGGACCTTAAAGGATTCATGCAACAAGACGATAATTTTAATTTTTTCATACTTAGCATTGTTTTTATTATCCTTTCCAAATTATTATTACAAAGCGTGGATGGTGGAGGAGTAACAAAAATGGTTGAGGAGAAGACTTGTAGTCTAATTCATCAAGTTCAGAAAGTTGAGTAGGTTCAGGAACGGCAACTTATCATTTTTATCGCGTCTTATTTTACAAAAATTGTTGAAGCTATCACATCTATCTATCATGTACGGATTTTACATTCGAAAGTATACAGAACGTCAGTCTTATCAGAAAGGAACATTAAGGATATAATAATTAATTGTGTGTGGTACAAATATTTACAATATAATGTACACTCAAAAAATGCATCATTGATGAGTTCACTATTACTCTGAAGGTCAAAAAAGGTAACTCTATATGTAACAATCGAATGAATGAGTATAAAAATTATTATGCAAAAACTCATACAATCTCAATTTCCTCAGAGTTGGAAAGGCTTTTTCTAATGACGCAAGACAGGAGTGGAAGAGGTGGAGGGATTGGTGGCATGATGTCGTCGATGTAGCCGTAAATTTTAGACTCTTTAATGTTACAACTCTTTCGATCTGCAGGTGAATTGGCATTCGCGTTTGTCGTTGACACACTTGTGGGGGTGGCGGGGATGGGTATTTTCTTAGGACTAAAGTTCTGCTCATAAACGGAACGATTAAATTTCACATCATCCCCACCGACGACGCTATTATTATTTCTACACCCTCCAACAGAGTAAATGGATTCACACCTACGCACCTGCCCTGTCTTTAACTTCCCATACACCTCCTCCAAAAGCGCCTTCTGACTTTCACTCTGACAATATGGCACTTCGTTTTGATGATGTTGGGGCTGCTGAGTTGAACTGATGTAGGAACGAACGCTGTTTCTTCGACTCAAGTTTGAATTTCTCGCAGGTTCATACTGAGCCTTGGGTGGTTCGATGGTCATTTGCTCAGACTCTGAACAAACGTCTGAGAAGTGACTGCAAGAGACAGAGACACTGCCACCCCCGGTCTGGATACTGCTGATGGAACTCACACCACTTGACGAGTCCACGGTTGAGACTGGACTGCTCACCACTTGGTGTCTGCCATCGTTGGCAAAACTCAAATGCCCCCCTTTGAGTGGGAGTTGACTGTAGAGTGACTCCCTGATCAAAGGGGACTTGACTCCTGCTTGTTCCTGAAGCTGACACTTTCTTGAAAGGAATGCATACTCCCCCTCATCAAAGTCTTGGTTGTTATTATGCTGTTGTTGACACGATGGAGACCTGGCGGAATTGATAGTGTTGTCCAGGCGACTCTGAGGTCTTGAGTAATACCTGGGAGACACCAGTTCGTCATCGAAAGTCACCTCCTTCCTGCAAGGCATGTACTTGATTTTAGAATGGTCTTTATTCTGCTTGTAGGAAAGACAACTTGGCGTTGGAGTTGGCGTCGTTTTCTTCCAATGGCTCTTCGGGATTAATGCCATGATTGATTTCTGATGATCACAATTCTCAATGGAAAATGCCTTTCCCTCACTAATGACAACCAAAGAAGGAGAAAAGGGTCCAACTGTTGAGACGTTTTCTTTCAAATCAATCGTAATTTCTGATGGAAGCCCTGTTGTTTCAAGCCCGTGGACTGGTTGCACTATTGTGGTTGTGATGTCAAAAGTCCACTTCCTCGCGAGTGTGAGGCCCAACCAGAGGATTGCCCACAGGAGAAAGTAGGTCACAGAACTGATGGGAAAGGCTAAAAGTAGCTTCTGCGCGGAGAGTTGGTAAATGATGAAGGCATCGTGGACAAGGGGGCTTTGGGCTGCTGCCAACGCCAAGGCTATAGAGACTGCGCAACTGTGAGGGAAATAGGTCCAACCGCCCCTGTAAAACCATAAGAACCAGTTAGGTCACTTTCACCTCAGAATTTTATAGACCTGACTACTTACCCATAGAACGAGTTTTCGGAAGCCTTGTCATGATGGAAGATCCTTCCCTGTAGATACGCCATGTACTTGACATACCCCAAGTAGTAGAGGACACATGAGGAAAAGAAGAGGACGGTGAGTGCAATTCCGAAAAGAAGGAGCGTCACGAGTCCGTCCAACAGGAAGGGCGTTGTGGTCTTTGCGTATATACCGGAAACATGAGCTTTGTAGAGGACGATCAGGGTTGAAAATGAGACGAGGGTGTGAGCACTGTTGAGGATTTGATGCAATCCCAGCACTATTGCAAACTTTTTGTGACATCTCCAAAACACTTGGGCGTACCGGATGGAGAAAATGAAGAGGGCCACGGCATAATTCACAAACTCAAGTCTCACAACACAATTCTTGGCTGTGAGGGGAGAAATCCTTTTTGCAAATTCAGAAGTCATGCTGTCACCTCCAATCGGGCGAATTATCATGTCATCTGAAGACTCACTGCCATCACCGTTCAGAAAGTCCAAGTCAGATTTCCAAACATCCTCTGCAAAAATGGTTTTAGTTTATTCGTGTATTCATGATTTAGGAAAAGTTGGGTTTGTACCTTTTGGAAGGAACCCATTCTTGATGAGAACACCATCCACCATCGTTTGGGGGAAGAGGAGACAAATGCTGCAAACTATGTGGAGGAGAGAAGAAATGGGTCCAAAATGAGTCCAAACTGAGACAAGGCAACTTTGAGTCTTATTCTTGGAGGAAAAGGAGGACTCTTCTTTGAGGACCCCACCCTCCGTCGTCGTACACCTCAACCTCTTTCCCAGCATTTCGTTGTCATTTGCCAAATTCCCAATTCTCAGAAAACAAGCCGTGATGAAGAATGGGAGAAGGAGGACGACGAATCCTGCAAAATTGAATGAGAACCTATTGTAATTTCGATGTGAAAAAGATTCAATTCATGCTTGATTTTACCGTTGAGGCCAATAAAAATGTTAAGTTCCATCGTAGGCGTTTGTTCGGCTGGCCAGGGTAGCTCGGCAAAACGGACAAACTTCCAAACATTTTGAACAATCAGGTAGATTTGGAGAGCGCCAGCTATCACTCCATACCTTCAATCACAATTCAGGAAAAATTAGACGTAAGTCAATTCTTTTGAGCCAACGTCAGTTACAATGACAATGAGGAGAAAGTTGTTCGGTTAATTCATGCAGTTTGTGTAAATGACAAGAAGAACACTTACCAGAGTGAAAGCATGCAGTTTAGTTTCCTAAAGTTTGAATCCATTTTAGTCGCTTCTACGTACTGAACTGCCATTTTGACACGATTCGTCAACAATTGTACGAATTTTCCACTTTCACTTTCACCACAATCCGTTAAAGTTCATAACTTTCTTTATCACTTCTTTGTTCAATCACACTGTCTCCCAATTCACAAACTCATGAAGAATAATTTGAAACGTCCAGTTCCAATGCATGCAACTTATTTGTTAAGACCTGTGAGCACTTTCAACATTGCTCGACGACGCTTGCACCAACACTGGACTGTTCTAAAGGTCCTACAGTGAATTTTAAAACCTGAATAGCTTTGAGAGAGATGAGATGAGATGAGATGAGGACGAGAAGAGGTGAAAAAGAACGAAGAGCAGGAGGCAAATGAAAGGAACGAAGGGTGTACTTTTTTCCTTTTCATTTCATGCCATTGCAATGCAATCATGCATTTATAGGCATTTAGGTTCCAAAAAAGCTTAACAATCATGGACCATGGCACGAAATGATCGTTTCGCTGCTTTTTAGTGTAGCGGGTGAAAAATATGTTTGTTCAAAGGGCCCTCTCCCCTCTCCCTCGGTTTAATTGTACACATCGCGATGTATTCATATTTATTGGAAGTTTAGAAGAAGGAATTGAAAAGAGGGGAACCCTGAAATTTGAAATTGAGAGAGGATGTGTGAGTGAATGACTGAAGGACTGCATAATATGCATAGCATAAAAGCATTTTTGTACAGCAATAAAATGAGACTGTGCTGTAATAATAATAATAAGATATTATCAAAGGTAAGTACATAATTTATATATTGGATGTGATGTACTTTTCCCCGTTCCTCTCCTTCCAACCCTGATGCTATCTTTTGTGTGTGGTAATAAAAATATCAAGAAACAACGCTAATTCCATGTCCAATGCATGGAATTCTTTAAAAAAGTATTTATGGCTGAATAAACAAGAAGTGAAGAGACATTGTCAGAGATGCGATGATGGGTGTAAAAAATTGGGGAAATATATTGCTGCATCTCAGGTACAAGTGGTCATAATCGGTTGCTTCATCATTTTTCCCCTTTGTTGGTTTTCATCCAACGTCATTTCAATTTGTTTGATGGGGAAAGTGAGACGACGTGGCTTTCTTTGGTATGTAAATTGGAAGGGTGTGGTTATTTATGAAGATCGGCGTAAAATTAAGCGAGTGCCAATTTGCATGGAATGAAGATTTTTTAAAAAACTCATTCATCAATAAATTCCTGTTTTGTCTGTTTGCTGTGGCGTGCAACAATAAATGGTGCATAATGATAAGGCATATTCACCCAGTCTCTGTGTTCTCCATGCATGCAATTTAGCCTCGCTGGATTGAGCTGAAGAAGAATGAACAAAAAGGCAAAAAAAAAGAGATGAAATGAAAGGCCTCTTTTTCATTCCTTCTTTGAAAACTTGGGTCAAATATAAATTGGATCTCTGCTCTTCTGGACCTTCTGAAGCCAAGCCGTAGTGATGGTCCAGATGAGGATGACATGACATGTCGTAAAAAGAAGAAGGTGAGCATCTGGTGTGGCCCACAAACAAAACATCTGCTCTCTGCTTTTCATGCCATTTATCCACTATCATAAACCGGTAGTTAAGATAGGCATAAATGCCTGCAGCTGAAAATTCCTTCTTCTCCAAGACGATCGTTGGAGGAATTGCATTACATTTGAAGAAGAAGAGATCTTTGAGACGTTTCTCTTTCAAGAAATTTTTAATGATACAAAGGAAAGATGTAGGGGCATTCGTGCGGCATGTAAAGGTTCCGATCCTTCTTGTTTTTCATATAATGAAAGAAAAAGGAGAACATGAGGCAAGGCGAGACGAGTGTCTTGGTTACCCAATTCTTTCACTTTTAATGCCTAATGAATTTGAGGTTTCGGCGCAGCTGCCCTTGTCGATACTCAATTGACTGATGTGGTGATGGAGATGAGATTAAGGGATTACCCAAAGGGAAATTTACAATTAAAAACTGAAATTTGGGAGATGGCAGGCTTTGCTTTGTCTGTTTCATTTCATGCTCCAATCTGCTCATTTTCTACACGACCACATAAATACGTCCAACTCAAAGTGATGGGTTAGTTAGTTGTGGCTGGTGAAAGTTTTACGAAACAAACCTTTTAAGATGTAAACATAAAATCAACACGTTAAAAAATTAAACTAATTTGTGTCATTCATTCCAGATACCTCTGCTTTTTCATGGCTCATGATGGGTTGGATGATGATGTGTATCTCACAGTACCCCGAAATGCTCAAAATCTCTGTGAGGATGTGGTTTTCTTTGATGGCACGTTCCAGTCCGTCAATAGTGCCAGTAATTGTCAATTGCGACCACAGTTTTTATGGCTCCCTTCCCCTCATCTTTAAATCCACCATTCTAGGTGTCATGTACTCCTTAGCCTGTTGGCTTTCTACAGCTTTGGCATTGGTAGTTTACCACAGATCGAGGCTAGGTACACTAATTTTAGAACTGGAGGAAATATATGATCATTAACTAACATCTTTCTTCATGTGGGCTTGTGGCCAACCTGCAGACTGGAAATTTGAAGCCTTGTAAATGCAATGCCATCCTGTGCCCCTTGAAAATTAAAAAGATGAGGAGCAGATGTTAAGTAGAAACGGAAAGTAGTCAAAAAATGAAGTGAAAGGCCAGGCCAGGTGCGCAGTGTTTGTTGTGTTGTTGTATGAGTGAGTATGGAGCGAGTGGATAATGTGGAGGACTTAAAGTCTTTTACTGGAACGACGAATTGTGTTACGCGCACACCAAAAAAACCCTCCACATCCTCCCTCCAAATGCAGGTAAGGTAACACCAGTCAACATGACGAAGGCCTGAAATAAAGTGTGCGTAGAACAATCAGTCCAATCCAATACGGTCATATCATCATGCAGAAGACTTCCTTCCCTTGATCTTCGTATTGGTGACCATGCCAAGGGGTTCGTTCGGGAGCAAGATGCTCGCTGCCTAAAATTCCAACGCGTGCTTTCCACATGTCACTTTCTCAACTCGATGCATTTCCTGCCACAGTAAATGGACGCTTTATGGTTACTTTATCTTGTATCATATTTTGTAGTATGAAATAATGGTTAAAATGATTAGACGGAAAGAAACACGCTTTAATGTAGCTTGCTTTCTTCCTGGCACACTTTGACATTTAAGATTTAAGTTTCTAGAAGATGGATTTGTAATGCCTCACTGAATAAGCTGGGACATGATGCCTTGCCTTGCCTTGATTGTTTCATTTTTGACCTGACAATTAAAATGCAATGTTGGAAAAGAGAGAAAAATGCCAGAAAAGCAGCTTCACAACAACTCAAAAACAGAAATTGAATCAAGTCAGAAGGATATCATCAAAATCTTTTCATATTTCAGATATTACTTCTTCTTCTTCTTGTTAAGTACATTGATTTCAGAGGATTGGGTCGTGCCATGTCATGCTACATGGTTAAAGAAAGAAGAGAAGAAATAAGGCAGATGTTCCTGATAAAGTGATCTCTGATCTCTTATTCTCCGTTCACTTCGCACTACTTCGTCCAGGTAATAAACAATAAGTGTACATGTGCCAGCAGGCGTCACGCCACAAGGTGAAATCTGTGTGTGGGGTTTTAATTTATGCTCTACCCTACATTACCTGCTGTTAAATGAGCGTTGTCTCATTGGGGGTTATCCATCTTACATCTTATGCCCTATAAAAACACTTCGGTTCTCTTCCACAGGGGGAAACATGAGATAACTCGAATGAGGACAACCAACAACTGACACAAAAATTCTAAATAAGTCTTCGAAAAGATAGTGCTGGAAAAGGCAGGTAGTGTTGCATGCCTAAATCATTTGTTCTTTGTTGTAGTCCAAAGCTTGTTCTTTCACACAAAACATTGTCAAACCTAATCACGGTTTGCCAAAAAATGTGTTCGCACTTTTCACACTTCCAAATAGGTTATGGCATCTAATGTGATTGTTTAATTCTTTTCGAAAACAGCCTGAATGTTTCATTGATTAGGACAACGAGGGAGGTACTGTATGGACGAGGTACACTTGGGGCAGTGTGAGAATAATGGTTACATGTCATTTTGTGAGAATTTATTTTTGGTTTTAAAAAGGCAAAGAAATGTATAAAAAGAGTTCGATAATAATAACTAATAATCGCTATAATGTTTAAGTCTAAACAGATAAGCGCATCCACGATTGCTTCCAAGAGCCACATATCCACTGTTTGGGGAAATGGCTAACGAATTGCAACGTCCATACTTGCTGTTGACGGAAGGGAAGTGTGCAAAGGTTTTTCTTGTAGGCAGGTGAACCTAAAAATGTATGCAAATTTTTGTTAATTTCCTCAAGTCAAGCTTTCGAAGACATTTTTGAATACGTACCAGGCGAATGGCATTTTCTGTGTCTGACGACGCAATGGCCATAATCTCCTGAGAAGAATTGATCTTGATAGACGTGATGGGGGTTACTAAATTTTTAATCTCTCCAAGAGGATGTCTTTCAAAAGTTCCTGTATTTGTCTCTGAAGGCTGGTTATCAAAAATACTAACGTAGCCACTTCGAGTACCACACGCGACGTATTTTGGTGACACTGCCAAACACGTTGTGTCAAAATCTGCCGGGTTGCGAAACTTCTCATGGCACTGATGAACACCACTCCTTGTGCCGAAACGATACACTTCTCCACTTTCTGTCAGAAAAGAAATCGATTTAAGTGTAATACCTACAACGTTGAAAAGTAATTAGTACCTATGAGCATGTACACTTCTGTACCGTCTTGATTAAATGTAGCTCCCCTGACCTGTCCACTCAATGTCCATTCGTGAATGACTTCCTTAGACGTCTTTGATAGGAGGTACACTCCTTCATGTCCAACAGCCATCAGTTCTTTATCGTTGGGACTTGGAATAATGGACTACAACCAACAAACATACGAGGGTTCATAATAAACCTGGGCACACAATTCCAACTTACCCTTATCGTCTGTTGACCCTTGGGAAGGTTCAGATGAACCTTTCTAACTTTCCCTTTAGTCATGTCGTAGCAGTAAAAATGACTCATTAGTCCTGAAGAAACATAAATTTCATCTCCTGAAGCACTAAACGTCGCCTTTCTAATTGGGAAATTATCAAAATCGATGTCTTGAATGAGCGGGTTCGAAGTGCCGTTCACCTGTCAATGAATCGAAAATGTTAAGATCGGCTTTCCCCCAAAAGTCATGATCTTTTTTTTACCTGATACAACGACACACAGGAATTCCCAGCCACCAACCCCACGGAACTAGTGGGATGAAAGTCCACACTCCTGATAATGGCCCCTTCCTTCCTCTCCGTGTTAAGATCTTCAACTCGCACAATGTCCAGCTTTCCAATGGAAAGCTGGTTCAACCGCCTACTATACTTGGTCTCCTCATCCCCGTCGTCGTCGTCCTCCTCATCCTCACCCTTCTTCATCTTGTCCAGAAGGTCCATCCTGGCCCAGGCCGGCGTGGGTCCATACACGGCTTCGAAATTCTGAACAAGTCTGTTGTGATACAAATCTCCAATCCTGGGCTCCAACTTGGTTCGTCTGTTGGATACTCCGTCCTCATCCCTAAGGACAAAACCACATGTGACACACAAACTGACCAACAAAGCAAATAAAAGACTTACAACAAATCATCGTCCGGATCATGCCAAACCCGCTTCCAAACCGGACCACCCTCTTTGCCAACCTCCGCTTCCTCCATCATCCTGTCAATTGAAAAGTTCGTAGTGTCGTGTCGTGTCAACTTTTGATAAATAAATCCTCCTCAAAACTTTTTTTGAAACGCAAGGAAGAAGAGCACATGGGCAACTCTCAGCTGTTTCTTTTCGCACGTTGCTTTTGATCGCGCTTTCCAACTCGGCTATAATCCTTTGCCTGAGAGCACATTGTTCATCCCCTTTTCTTTTTTTTACACCAGGCGGAATTGAAATTAATTAGCGAAATTAATTAATTAATTAACGAGTGCGGATGTGACACCGGTTAAACCTAGCTTAGCACGTAGAAACCTAGCTTATCTTCCTGAAAATGTCTTTTGCGCCTGGATTGGTAAGTGATGATTGATGAGGGAGGGAGGGTGTTTCAGAAGTTCAATTTATTATTATGTGTCGTTTGTATTTTAGGACCCTGGGTCGATTGCGAAGGGAGCCGAGTACCTGACTCGACCGGCAGAAGAGTATGACAACGACAGTCAGGTGGAGGCCCTGTGGGTCAGGGTGGCTGTTGAATACGCGGATATTCACTTCAACGTAAGTACTTCACAGTATAATACCAAAGGTCTGACATTATTAATTATGTCATTTTGTGTTTTTTTTGTTCAGTTGATTTGTTCGGCTGACCCCAAGTTGCTCAAGTTAACTAAGGAAGACGATGATCGGATTTATGACCGCTTTTTGCACCATTTCACAGCAGACTTTGATGTGGACAATGCGTCCGTGGACTCGCTGAAATCGGCAGATGCTATTGTGGTAGGTTTTAATACTTGATGTTCATCTCTTGACAAACTGACTGTGTTGTTTTTTGTGTCCCTTTGGCAGAAGTGGAGAGAGTTTTGTGAAGAATTCAAAGACTTTGAGGACTACAATTATGGAACACTTTTAAGACTGAATTCTGCCAAGGAATATTCGGAAGAAAATTGCATTCTCGTTTGTCGAATTCAGTTTTTAGCTGTTGAAATTGCTCGCAATCGAAAAGGCAGCAACGACTTGGTCTACCAATCTCACTCCCATGTTGAAAGCAAGAAAATCCGAAGCTAGCCATTGTGGCACTTAAGTACTTTATAAAAAATGTTGAAATGATATAAGAAACATCGCTTTACTTACATACTTGAGAGTAGATCATTCGAATATAAATAATTTTTTATTATTCTTGTTGCATTGTAAAAACTTCAACAAAGTGGGAAAATATAAGTATAAACCAATCGATCGTTGTTTGTTGCATTAATCAGTATCATCATCATGGACATGGCATGTCGCAAAAGTAGGATAAATATTTTTAAGTATTAAGAGTAATTACTGTACTGTCTGTAGTTATTCAAATTGTACCATGTGTTGTCTTTCTCACAGACTATAAGGTCTGAGCCTGAACTCTTGAGTTTATAGTTTCGTTGAAAATGCATTGATGGGCATTTGTAGCAAAAATTGCATTGCTTGGAAGAACGGGTTGCTTAAACGATTGTCGGCTTATCCATGACCCAGGCACTGCCATCACTCTGCAGCACTGGCCGAATGGCTTCCTTTTGATTTGCTTTTGCAGTCGTACCCCTAAAGACACGAGGAAAAATTAACATTTATTTGACAAGTTTGATGTCATGACATTTACCAGTAAAGTCGTGGAGGAAGAGGAGGTTCAGCAGCGGAAGACTGATTATCACTTGGACCTCCAAGTATCCCTGGAGGATTAGAGGGTTCAGGTGCTGGTGCTGCAAAAATGCAATTCAATGCATGAGTAAAATTAAAATATATAGCTTTTTTATAGAAGGAGAAAGCACCTATCCGTTTTAATCTAGCGATAATATCGTCCTTACGGTCCAAAACGGACGGCTGACGGTCTACTACAGCAGTCTTGTGACTTGTTTCATCTGCGAAGGAAGCAAAGGCAATGGAGCGTTAAGCGAGTGAAATTAAAGTTGTACAGATGGATGATAGATTTCCACTCACCTACAAACCTTTTCCACTTTGAACTATACTTATAAAAGTCGGACATTTCAAATGGTTTTGATGTTTCATTCTGTCGGGCGTTGCCAGCTGCTGTAAAAGAAGACGGGTCAATAAACGTCTGATGGGTGATAATGGCAAGCTATTCATTCACACAAGCTTACAATCAGGCCTTTCGTCGTGAGGAATCATCATGTCCTGCATTTCCTGTTGTAGTGAGTCATCCGATGACTTTGGCGTTTTTACTAAAGAAGAAATATTGAGGATTGGGTCTGAGATTTTAATAATAAAGCTAATACTTACCGATTAAAGATTCGTCTACAGAGTAGCTATATTCCTGAACCGAGTTATTGTTTGAGAATGTATCATTCGCAGTATAAAAAGAGGTTTGACTGAAATTGGGTGACCGGTCTTCCAACATCTTCAAACACAACATGCTCGCTGCTCCATGATACACACCTCGATGCTGACTGACTTCTGATGACAATGAAGGACCTAAGGAAGATGAAGACTTTCCTAAACTAGCAACAACCGGACTGAAGTTTCTGTGTTTGAATGGAAACAAGGATGATTGAACGGTATGAAGTGCCGTCGGTGGTAGTCCAACTTCAAAGTTTGGATTTGGAGTCCTAGGACTATATTTTTCATCCGGTCGTAGTTGCGCCTGCAATTTCAACCGACCATCCACACTTTCACTCAGCATGCTCCGTGAGCTCACCGCTTCCCTATAAATTAAACAGAACTGTCTTTCTTCATTGCATCCTTTAACTTGAGGAAACTAAATCGCGATTAGCAAACCTTTTACTCGAGGAATTGACAGGTGTTTCCTGTGGAAGCATTCTGGATTCCGTACCTTTCACATCTCCATGACCAAAAACATGACTATTACCTGCAAGAATGTCATTGTACAGTAATGCCAATGGTTTGGTTGGTCAAATAAAACAACAGTACCTGGCGTGCCGCCACTACCACTACTTAGGCTTGGGGAGTGAGGTTGGTCCCTTACAACGTGGCTGTACTTTCTACTACTACTAATTCCACGCGATTTCTGTAACGACGCTATCCTACTCATCAGACTTCGTTGTTTCTTTAGAATCGGGTCGAGGGTTTCACTCTTGACGTCAACCCCCAACAAGTCCGACTCCTACAGAAAAAACAAGTGAAACAGTAAGTCAAAGTGCAGGATAGGATTAATAACAAGTCCTCCTGTACCTGGGACAATAAATCCTGTAGCTCATGAATCTTGTCGAATGTTGAGTCAACTAGACTACATAGTAGCAGCTGTCTCTCCTCCGTAGACATATTATTATTGGATGACTTGCTGCTACTGGAATTGGAAGACTCTTGGAGAACTTTAGCAGTTGCCATCTTATTTGTACCCTTCGTTTATGGTTGCGAGGAAGAGGTTTCAGTCAAATCGGACCATCTATAATAAATCAGGTCAAAACCAAATCTCAAACCCTGCACAACTGAATATCAATGATGGGTTACCTAAGGACAAATACGCTGACGACCGAGGAGAGGATGAGGATCCGCAACACCGGTGGAAGATCCCCGTCCGCTGGCTGTCGACATGGACTCTCGTACTATTATGAACAAATGATAAGTGTGATAATTGAGTCATCGCATGACGCAGTCAAATGTTGACACTACTAAAATAAAATACCTTTTAAAACAGCACCAATTGATTTTTCAGATGAACTTGGAAATGGGGCAAAACATACAGAGACATACTTCCTAAAAGCTAAAGACTAAGAGAAAAGTAAAGTAACAGAAACTAAATGATTTTTTTTAGCAAATGATAATAATAAAACCAATTGGAATTTAAATTGGCAAAGTTAAAGTGTTTCTTCTTCTACACTCTCTTTCAAATATGCAATGTGATCGAGCTACTGCTTATTTACCTACGCGCAACCAATAAAACCAACTGACAGCAAGCAAAATAGTCGTTTGCACCATTCTTTTGGCTCCATAAAAGTAGCGAAGGTGCAACAACCCATGTTTTTTGGAGAAAACTCTCAAGTTGCAAGGTGCCCCATGGCTTAATCGTTTTTGGGAAAGTCCTTGTCACGTCCTTAGGACTAAGGTTTCTCAATTTCAATTTCACCGATGGTACCTAGATAAAGCCTAAAATTATAAAGTGCTCGCCAAATACCAGAAAAATTCCAATAATTTTTATTTGCAAAATTTTACCTTCTTATGATTTAGCTAGTCATTAATTAAAGAGCCTCATGGATGACTTTTTTTTATTATCCTTGTTTGGTGATTGATCTGTCATCTGTCATGAGAGAATCCTTTCAAGTATTCTATTAGAATAAATAAGCGTCTTCAACCGGACCGGTCGATCAAAGGTAGCCTTAGTCATTAAACAACTACTTTATGAAAGGCATCATTGAATTCATTAAGAAAACAGTCGTTTAAAAGGAGTAATGAAGGGTAT
>JAQIWU010001714.1:0-15034 GCA_034696445.1 Isotomiella minor
ATGCACTTCTTCTCGACCAAGTACAATGTACAGTGGTTGCTGTTGGTACTTCCTTTTCTTGTAGTTGCGAAATTATTGCTTTTGTCCTATAGTCTTTCCGCGTATTGGATATATCGAAGCATACGCAACCCGTTAGATTTTTTAAAGCAAACAAGATTTCAGTAATAAAGCTCTTGATTATCTAAATGACTGTTTTATGTGCAAAAATTTATTACTGTAGGCAGGAATGAGATGACATGGCTGGTGAATTTGTCACAGTCACAACAATTTATAATTACCAAGACAATGCCTCTCTGTCCCTTAGCTTACCGCTTTGTCACAATCGAGTGTTCTTCTCTCGTCGAAAGTGACAAGGGAATTAACCGAAGCTTCATTTCACGGTTTTCCTTTAGAACAGTTAGAAAGACGGATTAAGTGAGGATCAAACCGAGGACAAATGCTAAAACAAATGAATGTCACGCAGAATAATTGCGAATTGCATTTTAGTGGTATTTTTGTTTCGTTCCAGTATCACTGATCACATTCCATTGTCTTCCAAACCAACTAAATGGTGATGGTTTGATGTGTCTGTTCAGGAATTATTTCGCATAGTTACAATGCGTATGATAATTTTAAAAATGCTTAAGTTTCTAGGAAGGAAGAAGCTAGGGAAGCCTACCAATGACAGTAAGAATGAGAAATGAGCAGGGATCATTTCAATCTCAGAAGAAATGAAATTGGTTCCAGAAATCAAACTTTGTGTTTGCTTACCTCTTTTATCACATCAGAGCATCATCGGAACGTTAAAAGATTCTAGGTTTAGTTTAGTTGTTGTGCATGAGTTAGGAGGATCAAACTTGCACACTTGGGTTGAGTTGACTTGAGACTTGAGTGTGGGAGTGAGAGAAATCGAAATTTCTTCAGCTTGTTTTGACTTGAATGAATCCAAAATTCCATTCAAGAGTGGAAGATAAATTGTCACGTCGGATGCAAAGTTTGCAAACAGCTCTCAAGCAATATTTAAAAGTTAAAAGCCAAGCTTTCCCAACACCATGCATCACCCTCTCCACTATCCGTTCCGTACTACGAGCTCTAATAATAATGGGATCAAAAGTATACCACTGAATACGTTGTAAATGTGCAATAATATTGAGATGAAAGGTTTCTGATCTTGATTTTAAGTTTTGAAGGAATTCGTAATTTGGGATTACAGAAGTTTTCCTTTCTCACCCACTCCACTGAACATTCTTACTTGGCTATACAACAAAGGAGAAAGCCTTCCTTTCTCCATAGACTCCTGTTTGATTTGTTATAATGCATTAGTTATACGTGTTTTATACGTGCTTAAGACACTTATTGGATTGCTGAGATTGTGATACCTTTGGTACAATACGTGATGTAAAAGCCCATCTCATCCTCTCCCTTTCGGATGGAGTGAGGAGCAAGTGATAAAAGTTTTTGTAAAATTTCCTTGATTCAATTTTCCAAAGTGTAAGTTTTGGTTTTAAAAGTGAAACTCTTTGCTTTGTTGATCTGTTTCTTTTGTCGAGGCAAAAAAGGAAACAGCAAGCAAAAAACCAATTTTGGAACTAAAAGTTTGTGATAAGAATTAAAGTTTGGAGGAAAAAGAAAAAGAGAAAAGTGTTAGGAGTGATCTAGGGTGTTTTTCTTACTCGCCATCGCACATCGCACCATCATTCCCAAATTAATTATCTGACAACGTACCTTGTAACTTGAGGGCACCCGTGAAGGTTTTTGTCAGCGCTAAAGTATTTTGCATTACGTAACCTTTCGGAGTGCAAAAGTGTAGAATTGTTTTTTTTTTGTAAATTCGAAAATGTCGCATTGAGTTTCCTTCAGTATTGGCCTTAAAGTTTGTTGGAGAAAGCTCTGGGCGGGAGGCTCTCTTAGTCTGGGAAAGAGGGTTAGTTGTAAAATTAAGATTTCGACGTGTCAGTTGAGGTCCACTTGTTTCTTTCATTTCCTTTTATTTTATTGTCCCAACCACTCCCAACACACATTTACGTGCATACCCAAGACACACAGCATTGGACAGGATCTCATCCCAACAGCAAGCAATAAGCATAATAGTCAAATTTTACAATCTCTTTTTTCTATTCATTTAAATGTATTGTTCTGCAGGTTTCCTACTCCGTTTACGAACCTGAGAATGGACACTGCAATGAGATTGGAATGTCGACGTCCTACGGGTCTGGAATCCCTGGGGAAGGATCTGGCACCAAACGAATTCAAATCCAACCCCCCACCCCTCTCTCAACCGTGCTGCTGGTAGACGCTCAAAAGTCATACCGAGTGGTGAAGGCGGATGCCAGTGACGCGGTCAAACTTCTCGTTCCTCAAGGATCTCTGTACCCCCATGCCAAGTTTTACGTTCCCGTCATTGTTGGAAAACATGAGCACCAGTCCATTGTGGCGTTCATAATGAGGTAAGTGGAATCACGCTTTTCAATCTCTTTCTCACATTATTGTCCCACTCCTACAGCTTCCTGAATTGTTTCTGGTCCAAGCTTAAATTTGATCCTCACTATAATTCTCTCAAGCTCAAAAATGAACCTTATATCTCAATATGCAATACAAATTCTTTGTTCTTCCTGCTTTGGATACACACGATAACAATACCTCTCGGTAAGGTCTCGCCTGCATTTCACTTAGAAACGTATAATGCAGAATAATTTCTGCAAAAAATTCATCTCCTCATAAATGTCCGGCAGTTCATAATTCATAATTCAAGTGATGTCCATTCGGACATAAAATAAGTGTGCATAAAATAGGTTGTCTGGCAGGTGCCTACAGCCATTTATTTAAATGTTTCAATTTACTTTGTGCTTTCCCACTACGACTTGTGATTGAAGACTACAGGTCTGCGTATTAAAATTGACCAGGTATTTGTAATTGATTAGTTTTCCTAATTTCTTTGCACTTAGTGGACCGCAAGTTGTGTTGGGTCTATTCAAGTTGTAACGATCCATAGCTTCGGAACCATTTATTATTCCATATTTAATGTTGCTAAATTGTGTGGAATTGTCAGTATTTGTAGTATAAAGTAACAACAAGCAGGCTTCTACACTAGAGGTAACTCTTTGCGAGTTAGGGTAGAAAGCCTTTTTCTTTTTAAAAAGAATAATCCTGGGTATGAGAGCAAATATTTGGAAGTTTTATTATGATGTGATGTGTAAGTGGTCGAGGGTAGCATCACATTGAGACGAGCCGTGTGAAGGAGTTTCAAGAGGCTTGACTCATCATGAAAAATTCAAAGGATAAACTTGTAATATCATGTTCCTACTTTTTCTAAGTCTCCAACTTCCATAAAATTACAGAAGAGAAAGTGTACGTAATGCACACAAAATGATGAGTTAGAGGCAGCGTAAAGTGGGGGCACTTGGCTATGAGCATAGGCCATTTCTCGGACGGCTATATGGTTGGGAAAGGAAGTGAAAGTGGTTTGTCTCCTGCAGCACTACTACTAAGATTGACTGACCACGTAGCTGGTAGGAGTGCCAACAACACGAAGGTAAATTGCCAAATCCCTCTCCTACTCTTCTACACCCTTCTGCCTTTAGATACGTTTACGTGTCCGTCACATCAACATCAACTTTTCCAGTTAACGGAACTCTGTTCATACATGTAATTTACTTCATATCACCTTACCTACAGACGTATATCATCACCCAAGCTCCTGGCACACTATCTTCTATCATCTCACTTTATCCTTTCCATTTGATTGGATTCCATGGGATGGAGGAGGTGAAAGGACAAAAATAAAAAATGGATGGAATTTTCAAAAAGGAAGCTTTCAAGGTGCGAACTCTTGAAACATGACTTGAACTTTAAATTTTCCTTTACATCTTCTCGCATCCAATTCAACCAACCTTCGTCTGGAAAAAGGAAGGAATGAGGAGTCGCCTAAAAGACAAGAATAAAGGCCGAGACCAGATCAAGAATGAAAATAAGCCTCGAGTGTCAAAAGTACCTAAGAAACTAAGAAGAGAAAGGAAGCAACGTGTTCGGCTTCACTCTTTTTTATGAGAAAGTAGTGAAAGGGGGAAGAAAAATTCTGCTTTGCTTTCTCCATGGTCTCCTCTACATTCCTTTCATTCGCTCATTCCTCCTCATTCAGTTCTCTTTTACTCAAGGAAGTGCTTGTACGTTTAGTTTTGGAACCTGACATGGTGCGGTCGATGCAGACGAGAGATGACTGCGACTGATGCTGATCATTAGTTATGCAACTAGAGTACTCTTAGCTTGTTAAGTGATGAGAAGAGACGAATGAAGGCAGAAGAAGAGCGTAGAAAAAAGACTATCGAATTTTCTTTGAATGCCAAGCATAACCGAGGTAAAAGTAGGCATTTCAAGAAGCTGAGAGTCGAAGGGAGGAATGAAAAGCAGCTACCTACTTTCACTTTAGTAATTTGGGCATCCTGTTATTTTAGTGAAGGGGATAGGGATGACTTGAATATAAACGTGGAAAAAATGTAGGGAAAAAATTTTGAGGTGTAGAGTGCAGGAAAGACAATGAAGAACTTTTGCAAGCATTCTGTATTACTTGGTTTTGTTTAAAATTATAAAAACGTTCATTAACAATAAATTGTCAATGACGTTGAGACCCTTTAAGTGGAACAAGACGAGAAAAGATGGAATTTTGTGGTTCAAGCAATTTGGTGCCAAAGTACATTATGACCACTCGTTGAAGGGTTAAGTGGACATGACATGTGGTGTCCTCCAGTCTTCCCATTAGTTCAAAGTGAATGGTTGGGACTTTTCCGCAATGCTTACGCGTTTGAATTTGCTGTGTTGGCCAGTAGCTGAGGATGACGATAAAATAGTTCAACAAGTTTTACGTAGGTCTCTTTATTGGTTTTGGAGTTATCTCTGTCTAATGTGTACTTCATTCAGAGAACCCAGGAAGACGCAGAAGAAAAGATGCGGACACTGTTGAACTTTACTTGAGAATAGCCATAATGGACTGGAAGAAAGGTCTAACCATGGTTTGGGAATAAACGAAAGGAGAAAGTAGGGAACTCTTGTAATGGAGATTAGAGCTCATTTTTCTTTCACCAAATTATTCCGCTCAATTGCATTGTGTTCATTACAATGATCCAGTCTAGTCTCTCTTGTACGGAAATGCTATGCACTGAACATTGAACGCACAGTCATTATTGGTGGTTCTCTGGCAGTAGCATGTCGTAATGAGGGTAGAGCGGATTCTTGAGATTTTTGCCATAATGGTTCCACTCTGTCAGTCAGCTTTCTACTTTTCTCCGCCTTCCGATCGTCGAGTCACAAATTGAGCGTATGTTTATTTTGCTATTCCTTTCTTTCACATTATTATTTTTATAGTAGGTTGGTTCGTACTTTCTCCCCAATCGAAAGAGATATAAGTCTGATAGAAGGCGATCAATTCCTTGTGTTTCAATGGGTGAAATGAATTTGGACTGATTTGAGATGACTTCATTTAAAAGTACTTATTTGATAGCTTCTATCTGTTAAATTCTCTTAAAACGTGTTTGATTCCGATTGTTTTTATCCTGGGGACATCAGATCTTCAAAATCTTGAAAGGTGGCCATCAGTGAAGATGATGATGTTTGTATGTAAAAGACTACAAGCATTAAAGATACATGACACGTCTTTTCCTCCTCCTATTGCGTTCTGCTTCCCTTTCTTTTGAGGGGGTTCATGAAAAGAGAAAGTGAGGACTTGAGTGAAAGTGGGATATTTGAAATGTTGGATTTGTAAGTGAAGTGTAGCATTGCGTAACATGTACGAGTGAAACTGCTCATTTTTTTAGTTGTCACCAAGTGTTTCTTCTCCCACCACCAAGTCTTAAATGGAGTCAAAGGTTGTTCACTGTTGGTTCGTTTTCGTTCACATTCAGCTCATAGTGTCGCAGTGCAGTGCAGCTTTGTAGAGATTTTTAGTGTGCTCCTCAGCTTTCTCTTTTTTCTCTTCACTGCGATGCCACGCCATCCTAAAAAGTAGAATGAATCTTCCTTTTCATCCTCTCTCTCTCCCTCCTGGGAGGGGTGAAGGGACGAATTAAGTTGAAGTTGGGTGGGTATGTCAGAAGATTGTCTCCTGTTGTCGACGGTTAAACTTGATTGACTTTTTGCACTTCTTTCAAGTAACCAACCAACATAACTTTAACTTTCCCACACGTATCCTTTCTCTTCAGGAAATCTATTTTGTTTCCTCATGGCCACGATTTTATGGAAGAGGCGACACATACGACAAGACTTACTCAGGAATAAAGGCCGAGCAATAAATTAGCCTGTAAACTTGCTATGAATTATTTTTAAGCCTGTAGTGTTACATTGCTGTACATTACATCAGATTATTGCGAGCAACTTTCTCCAGCTACATCAATTCTGCATACGCTAGGATATTTACAATTAGTGACATGCAGTAAACATGACATGCTAGGTCATTAAAAGCTACAAAACGTTTTGCCTTCAAGTTGTCGACATATTGCGTACGAAAAGAGGATAGGAGCCATCACAGAGGAGTTGGTACTTTCTTCTTCCCGGCTTAAGTGCTGCTCTTTGGAGATTTATAATAGTTCTTCGTCATGGATCTCTTACTTTTGTTTCGATTTTTAGGTACCTTATTCTCATTCATTCGTCACTCCTGCTTTGAACTTTATTCTTTGATCTTAATGAAAATCATGGCAATTGTATTGAAACGTTGGAAGAAATAAGGCCTGAAGCTAAGTCCCTTTCTTGATGGAAATGTACATTTCTTTCTTCTCTTTCCTTTCAATTCAGTAATACCTCTTCGTTAGCCCATGCTCATTTCCTCTCTGAAATTTTCCTTAAGTTGCTAATCAGCTTTAATTAGCACATTTACGGTTTACATCTCAAATTGCCTCTCAACCCCACTCTAGTCTCTACTACGATAGGATTTCCATCTCCATACTTTGCTTTCTCCAGTTTACTCAACTTTATGAACTTGGGCGATGCTTGTTTAAAAAACAAAAGCCCTTCTTAACGATTCCAGCTTTATAGACCATCATTTCGAACCAAGCCAAACAACTATAGCTCTTGATAAAAATCTAAACACTTCACAAACAAAGTGCAATCTTGTGTCTAATGTATTAAACTGTTGGTCGTTATGATGTTTTATCTCACACTGGTGGGATATCCATTTCAAAGAAAGTATAAGAATACAGCGCGAGAGCGAGAGAGAGAGGTTAGAAAACATCGAGGAGGATGATTGCGACGGAGATGGGATCAAGGGGGAGAGGTTAGGTTTGAGTAGTGTAAGCAGTCACGGCAGTATGTACTATGGAAAAGAAAGTGAATGGAAAGGAAGAAATAAATGTTTGGTTTTTGTGTTCTTCTATGTGTCGACTTAAGACCTCCACTTCCTTACAATGAGACAAAAGAAACTTTTTACGACTTTCCTAACAACCAATTTCCTTGAACAGATTGAACTTATTTCCACTCTTTTGGTGCTAGAAAAAAAATCCGAAAGGAAAACTATGCTCCAGATAGATATTAGAAGTAACTTTTAGGCGGTCGAGGGAAATTCTCAACACACTGCACTTTCTCATCCATACCCACTTCCTTCACCATGTCATCCACCTCTTAGCCTTGCTTTCTCCTGGCCTCAAATTTGCATTTTGATTCCAACCATTTATCCACGTGTACTAGGCTGAGTCGATTTAGTCAGTCTTGGCGTTGGGTGACACCCATGAATGAATTTACGTTTCTCGATTAGTGATAAACAAACAGTCAATTCTAGTTTTGAAAGAAATTATGATTACCCATGTACATCTAAGCCCAAGCTAAGACGTAATACTACGACCGTGGGACCTTTCCTTTCCTAATATTTATATTTACTGTAATGACAGTGGCAATTCTCCACTTGAATGGACTCGTACTATAGCACTACATTTGCGGAGTACGTGTGGAATTGTTATTGTTTCAACTAATGTGATTGCTCCATGAGATTTTCATCTCAGGTTGCCTATCTTGATTTCACGACAACGACAACGGTTTTGCACTTTCCTTTACTATAATGAGCCTGAGTTCCCTACCACATCATACCTTCCCCTTACAGTTTCCTGGCTTTCATTCTATTGGCCTCCCAAGTCCTCAAAGAATAAACTTTTAAGCTGTTATGACCCTCCGCTTCTACTTTCACCAGAAAGTCTAAACGATGATCTTCCTTCTTTTTTCAGAGCCAGGGTGAAAAGTGGCCTTAGAATTATTGGAATCGAACCGAATGTGGACAAGAGTTGGAACATCACAACCGACTTCAATCCAAGGAGAACACATGCCACAATTACAGCCGTAAGGAAATATGATCCGAAACCACAATCGACGAAAAGGTTGGTTCCTCCTTTGCATTGCTGCTTTCATCTTTTGTTTGAAGTACAATTCTTGTCGTCTTGTGACTTTTGGAAAAAACCTGACATTGGTTCCCTAAGAAAACATTTTCTCTCGTTCCTTGTATTCCAAGTTTTTCAATTTTTCATACCCTTCAAATTTGTATTTCTAGATTTGTTAAATGTTAAATGTTAAAATATCTGTGTTCAATCTTCCTCGTGAATTTCATTAAAAAATTGATCTAGTTTTTAAACAGGGCACAGTAAACTAGAAACTTGAGTTAGGATATTTTGAGTGCGAACTTGGTGAAAAAATCGTTTCTTCCTTTCTTTGAAGAGGGATTAGGTTTAGGTTTAGAAGGGATAGGAAACTGATTGTGATTAATAGGAGCAACTGCGTAATCCATCTTCTTGTGTTATGTTATGAGACTCTATGTTACGCAAGTATTTTTCTCTTTTTGTAGCAATGATGGTGTGGGAGAGGAAGTATTTAATTGGATCTTGGAAGCTGCAGAAGAGGCTGGAGATGATTGGGACGGTGGGAGAGTCGTGTGGATTCTTCGCTACGTCATTCAACCCACAGCAGACTCGAGTTGGATGAAAAAGGATCCATTTGCCAACTTTAGTGATGAAAGGCATAAACTCACAACGAGGTTGGAAATTCAGAAAGATGATATTCAAGCTGTGCTTCCCATTGCAAAGGTAATGATCGTGTATCCGCCGTGTATTTGCCTACTTTCACCAGGATGTGCTGGCTCCTTTTCCCAGAGAGAAAGTAAAATACGCACGCATAACATTTGTCAAAATTGCACTACGTGTTTGTCACATTCATTTTTATGGGAAATGGAGCAAATTTGTCTTACCAAGTTGCGCTTATGGCAGTACATCACATGTCGTCTTCATGTTTTATCATAATTCAAAGAATCATCACTGGACCCACTTGCAACATACAGAAAATAAAAACATTGTTTGTCTTTGTCTTTCAGAGCTGGGAAGTTGTTAATTCCGCAGTATTGAATGGAAAGCAGGTTTCCAGGCCCATGAAAATATTCATCGTGAGTCGGGCAGGACAAGTTGCAGATGTCACTTTGCAAGCATCTTGTCGTTCTTTCGATGAAAGCGTTTTGAAGGTGACTTATATTTTGCCATTCTGACTGACAATGAGTATGGACACTGCTAAACCGCTAATTGTGATTTCTTAGGTCTCGTCATCGTGCACTTCAGTTTATGTGGATGGCTCAGAGATTCGTGGATCGACGAATGCGACGATTGGTATCAAGTACGGAACCTATGAAGGGAATGCTCACTTCACAGTGTGGATGCCAGAATTTCCTCTTGACATTCAAGTTTCAGACGCAAAGTTAAATCAGATCAAAGGATGGAGAGTTCCTAATGGAGTTCGAGAGTACGTCTATTTCTCTTTCTCTTCTCTCTTTTAGTCCATGATACTTGAGTCGTTTAGCTAAAGGGGTATTTTGTAGTCCACCCACATGCCATATGAACGTTTCCATTTCGCCTTGTTCGCCAAACCCACCAAAGAGGATAAGAAGAGGAGACCATATAAGTTTATTTGCATTCCAGAATTGATTGAGGCCTATTTCGTGCCATGAATCTACTTAACAGTCAATCTGTTTAAGGGAGGCGATATACCAAGGAACCTGCAGTATTTACTCGGCATGAGTTACGTATTGTAGCACCCATAATGAACAGCACCCATGACTCAATGAGGATTATTGTACGCATATCCTAAGTCACCAAACGGGTATGGCTACATTAGAGCGTAATCCATCCAATGACAACAGTCTCTAATCCAGAGGGGAAAAGGTCACATACATTACTGAAAAGGATATTGTTTGACACCGGAAAGCTTTTACGTGTATACTTACCTAAGATCGGATCAGGTCAAACCAAATGCCTTTTGCCATTCTGCATGGATTTCACCTGCGCACTTTCACTCATCCGCACAATTTCCTTTCTCTCTGAACGCAGTTGAAGGGACACACCTTCGCTAATTGCGTTTTTAATGCACTGTTTTGTATAAAATCTAATTTGGCATCATTTGCCTGGGCAGACAATGTCATTCAATCTGCGGTTGTCAAAAAATCACAAACGTAAAGTTAGTGAACTTTATGGCAAAGTGACATAGAATTATCTTCTAACTCAATGGATGCAGGCATTACCTTTGTACCGTATTCTTCAAAGAACAAGAAGTAATTCCTACTTTCTTAGCGAATTGTCAACGTTGTTTCATCTTCCCTCACATACGTGTATTAGGTGTAGTGTGCAGAAGAGAAAGTCCCCGACTTTAGAAGGAAACCTTTTTTCCTTTGTGAAAAAGAACCAAAAGAAAATAAATGTATGGAATGGAGCTGGATTGGATTGCCAATTGAGTCCTGCAGCTTTACTGGTCGTGGTTGCAAAACAGTCTATGTATTATACTATTGCTGTCTTCAGCATTAAGCACAGATGTATTGGATGGGTTGGGTTGGAAGGAAGGGAATGGCAGTTGAGACGGCAAAGAGAAAGAAGAAGGAAGAGAAGAAGAGAAAAAACACGTAAGCAAATCAAAAGAAAAAGCTCTCCAAGTGCGTTTCATCCATACAAAGTTGCCTTTGGGTGGGCGTGGGTCATGACGATATTACGTTTTGAGACGAAGAGAGTGTGGAATAGACAGAGGGACAGAAGACAGCTTGGCAGATTTCTCCATCCGTCTCTTCTCTCCTTTCCTTCTTTCTTCTCTTTCTTACAGACGTTCATCTCTGGATGGTACACACCTTAGCTTTTCTTTTCTCTCACATTTATTTTTCTTTGTTTTTCGCTAAATTAAAGCACGTCACAAAATTGAGCAGATGGAGGGAAATATGACAATAAAGACCAGCATAGGTAGGTATTTTCGCACATGAAGATGAATAAAGAAATTTGAGGTTAGGTCATTTGTTGCAGCATTTTGGACGAACATCTCATTTACAACGTTTCCTAACACAATTGTTACTTTTCTTTTTTTGCATCTTTGTCTAATTTTTTGGGGCCACTGCCCTCAAAATTGTGCAACCGTCATATAGGGATTTATTTTTCCAACTAATCTAAACGTTGGGTTAAATTTATCATATGAATATGGTTTAGTTCTCCATACGTATGTATCCAGTCAAGGCACAAATAAAACCGATGTAGTGATTTTTGCAATAGTTTATATAACGTGGACCGTTGGTGTAGGGTACCATTGTGACTACAGAGTGTCAAAAACACTTTAGATTGCTTAATCTCTTTGTCCAATTCCAAGCATGGGAACGGAAACCAAGCAAGTGTTTGACAACTGAACTGAATGAGAGAGATAAATTCTGGCAAGCTTTCTCTTTCACACTAGTACAAGTATAGACAGTCACTTGCACCAGGTACAGCACAGGATATACGACTGTACATTTTCTGTGCCTGAATGAGTTGTTCATTTCAAACCAATCAATTGAAGGCAGAGGGGCTTTAATATGGAAGGACTCAATGCTTTCTTTTATCCTCTTTTTGAGGACTATTCGGTAACATCAAAGTAATGCCTTTTACTCCACATTGAATTGGGCTTAGAAACCCTGTTCTTCCATTTTCAGTGAATAGGGAATTCATTGGCTAAATTTCCGTAGGTGAAAAAACTGGGATACATGATTACTCAAAGGTTGAGTAAGGGAGTAAGCCGTTGGTCTTTAGATGATATGTAAGTATTGTGCCGATGTTATTGGGAATATTTCATATTTTGCTGGGATGAAATGAAGATGCGTGGAGGCTGTGTATTTTTTTGTGACGACAGACTGAAATTGAGAAGATAGCACACTTATTGACCGGGCATCTCGACGGAATATATATCGCATAACACATGACTTCTCCCGAATGTGAAGTGAGCCACAAGTACATACAAGAATCTAAGTTAAAACCCCTGTGCACCTCGTTAGTTCAGTCTTTCCAATAAAAGTTGGAATTGAGGATGACTCTAGGAAAGGGAACTCAATAAATTCAGATAAGAGAAAACGGAGGAATGGAATTCACCCTCTTGACTTTTCTCTTGCCTTCACACACTCGACTTTCTCTTTTCCTTTTCCCCACTGTATTATGTGCAAGTATGTTTTTGTGCAGGATAGGATGGATCAAGTCCACTTGATATTTTATTCTGTGCTGCTCACTTATTCATCAATTCCTTCATAATGGCATACTGGGTGGTTGTCACTTGAGAAAGAGGCAATGTTGGTGTTATTTTAGGACAGTTCAACCTGTCTTGGCATCATTTTCATTGCTTGTTAACGAAAGTTGAGGTGACATTCAGCTCGCTTATGTCCTGATCATCGATGTGGTCGTTTTGATGACGGCAAATTATGGTAAATGTGGTCCAAAAAATTCAGGCATCGTTGGCACATTTGTGTCACTTTTTATGTTTTTCATAAACATTACACCTTGTTTGGGAATACAAATGTTTAGTTTTCCGTCTCTGTTGTTCATGTCGACGGGATTAATTTAGCAATTGAATCGAATAAATTAAACATGGAGGGTGGGTGTACATGCGAATGATTTGTATGCCTAAACGAATGAGGTTCATCATTCCACCAACAATACCTTGATATGTAACAGCTTTCTCTGAATGCGTAGTTTGAAATATTGCCTTCACTTTCAAGTGCTGTAGGGCTTTCTCCATCAAACCCATGTTTGCTACTGCTTTTATGTGTTCATTCGCACTGACGTGTTGGCACAATTTTGCGTCGTTGTTCAAGCTGGCATCGTATAAATCAATCGGTTGAGCATTGAGATCCGACCACTTTCCCTCTTGTTCTGAGGGTGAGAGTTAACAGCATATGCTCCCCTTCCTATTCATATTTGGATATTCCATGAATGTTATGCCGAATTTTGGTTAGGTTTTTTGCCACATGACATGTCCTTGTTCTACTTTTAAGCTGAATTGGATTGGACATAATTGAATTACATACGCCAACTTCTTTCTCTCTCACTCTCTCTCACTTACTGGGAGAGTGTTTCCTACCACAGCTTCTTCCTCCATTTGTTTGACAACTGTAAGTAGGCTGAACATTTTGGTTTTTTGGTGAATGTAAGTGACTAACGTTGTTTCACTTTCACCATGAATTAACACGATGAAATGATTGCAACTGAGCAGAAATTTTCTAGGCAGAGGCAGCATGTATTCAAAGTACCAATCACTACAAAGTAAATAACCAATGCTAAACCTAGTTAATTAGTTGACTTTTCCAGTCGTTAAAAATGCTTCGAATGAACCTCGTGGGATCTCTTTGTGGTGAAATTTGAGTGAAGGGACAGATTATGAGGTGACGGTTACAAGCAGCCGACGAAGCTTTAAACAGTCTCCTTCCTCTAGAATGACTCTTGGCGTCAAATCTTACACGTGTTCGATTAGTTGTTGGTCAGTAGACAGAAAGGCAAGTATCAATACAACGAACAAAGCCAATGGTATCAAATACGACTGGTCGGTTTCTTGTTTCCTTCTTCTTTTTCTATACAGGTTTTGCGCACGTAAAAGCAATCGATATCAGAAGAAAAACGGTTTTATTTTATGTGTTACAGGACCCAAGGGAAGCGAGAAGTTTCTTATACCAAAACGATGGAGATGCAGGGGGATCAGCCTTTTGGTGTAATGGCCGTTGAAGCCAGTCCTTCCACTTTCTCCTTTCCATCATCCTCCTCGGCATCTTCTGCATCCTCTAAAAATGTTGGGATTGGAACGCTGTCCACGGACATTAACAGCTATTACGGACCCACAGTTGGGGATGGCGATGACGACTTGGATGATTCTTGGGACGATCATCACGAGACGGATGTAGCGGTTGAACGGACCGGCAATAATGGAAACTCCAATGCCAATACAGACCATCTTAATAACAACAACAATAACGAAGACATGGAAGTGGAGGACACCGAGTTTGAGGATAAATTCCATTGTCGACCTCGTTATCAGCATACCAGAGTGGATGTAAGTTCTTACCTACTCATTCTTTTGTAAATTCAGGATCTTCTTATCGTCCATTTGAGCAGAATTTTCTTAGCATTTCATATAATCATTAAATGTTTTCTGGGCTGTGGAACAGCAAACATTCGTGGTTCTGTTTGGTTTAAATTCAAAAGAGGTGAAAGTTGAAGAAGCGTTAATGGAGTTTTAATTAATTACTACGTGGCGAAAGTAAGACGCACAATAATTTATTTTCTTTCTAAACTCGTTGTTTGTAATTTTGTGCAATTTGTAATTGTTTCTTCTTTCCCCCTTTTGTGACTGACTGACGACGAGGTGGAGAAAGTTTCATTCCATTCTTCTAATCTTCCATCCCAGTTTATTTTATCATCATCAAAGTGTCAGACTTTGGCTCATGTTCTTTTTCGTCTTGTCTTTAAAGACAAAGGAATGTGCGAGGAAGAAGAGAATTTGAAGTGAAGGCAAATGAGGAAAAGACGACTTGGAAGCGTCGCAGTTTTATTAAAAGTGGCAAGCAGAAAACTGAACTTGCTAATGTCGGTCCACTCGTCTTTATTCTATTCCGTTACCATTTTGTTACGAGAGAGAGGGAGAGAGAGATAAAGCAAAAGGACAGTCTGCCTGGTTAAAGCCTATGTCTCACTTTTCATGTCAGTCCTCTCACCCTCGGGAGTAATATTTGCATGCATACAAAACCGAATATGATGGAAGGAATGGAAATTGAGGACCATCACCC
>JAQIWU010001715.1:0-15022 GCA_034696445.1 Isotomiella minor
GAAGGAATGGAGTCAAAAGATGAGATCACACAAAAAGAGGAAAGACGAAGAAAGGCAAAGAATCACAACTATCTCTGACATCTATCTCATTGAACCATAAGACAAGACATTCTCCAAATTCTCTCTCCATTCTCTACCCTTCTTTCCTCTTATTTTCTCTTGGATTAATTTGCAGATTTAAATCTTGTGTGTATTTCTTTTAATTATCTCTACACGGTATGTCCCATAGCATAAATAAATGCTTTCTTGTTGAAAACATGGCCCTATCATTCATGGAAATATACCTACATAAACTTTATACGTAAGCAAGGCTCAAATGTTCATTAAAAACATTTCCTTTTCTTCGAAATGCAAATGATACTTGCAAAAATTATTACATTTCCGTATCATTGAAAACAAAGGATTCATACGTATCTAGAATTGTAAAACTGCCTCAACTAGAAGAAAAAAGAAAGCAAAGGAATAAAATGTAGAGATCACACTCCGTACGACCTCTTGCTTTTGCTGCGTCAACTTAGGCAAATTGGAGAAATGAGAAACCCCTTCCCCTCACTCAATGTTTAAGATATTTTTATTTTGGTGATTAGCGATACACGACATTCCAGTTTGTCTGACGATATACATATTACTGTCTTCTGAGCGGGGCATACTGACACATTAATTAAAGCCTAATTCAACCTAACATTGTGTTATTGAATTATCCGGCACAATCCTACAAATTCATAAATCAATGATGACTTCAAATTCCATTTGTTCTTATAAGATGACTAAATAAATTCCTTTGAACAATTCTAAAAGAAGACAAAGTCACTCTTCCATCGCATCTAATCAAATCAAAAATCGTAATACGTCGGATTGTATCATTTCATGAAAAGAGATTGGTCCAGAAGGACACATGCACTTGATTTTGGGTATCCACATTCCTTCATCCAAAATAACAAATAACTGTTCAACGTGAGTAATGCGAAGATTTGAGGACGCTGTAAATAGGATATGAATCATTTGGGTTTTGTGACTGTAATAGAATAATAATAACAACAATCCTATCGAGCTCAAATTTTTGGAATTAGTCAGTCGGCTTTAAGAGATTTAGAGGGAAAGTGGCATGTTCCTTCGCAAGATACACAGAGGTATCCATGAATAAGGACCGAGATTCCGACCAGTTCAATTGCTCAAATCCAATTCTGTCACTGACTAATGCGATATAGCTAGTAAATGCGTTCTTCATTCTGTCCGTCTGACTTTCAAATTTTCAACGACGAACCGCCGATTTAAATGAGGCATTAACATACTAACTTTCGGTTGACCAAATGCCATCGTAAGTATCTAGTTTTAAGATGGATCACAGACGTGGTTGTCAAGTTGACCACAAAAGATTCCTGTTTAGCCACCGCTACTTGGTTAACATTTTTGGTGTGCTGGTTTATGGAGCTTTTTACTTTTGGACTAGTTTGGTTTGCTTGAGTTTGAGAGCACTTTTAAAGATTTGATGCGGCAGACCACACGCGACTATTGTCAGATGAATTATTCATTGACTGATGAAATATCATTGAAAGAAAACAGAACGACAGTTTGTAAGTGGCTGGAATCAATAATTTTAATTTTCGAGCGTCTTCAGGCATGAAGTATGGACCTGTTTTGTTTCACAAGACAAGACAAGATCGAGCCAACGATACCTTTTTGAAGGGTGTACTGATCATTCTGATGGGGTGTATAATGTATGTAATGCGAAGCAATTACGACGTTGATGGAATGTAGTACCGGTCCTCCATGAAACAACAGCATGTATCTACATATCCCGTATCGATAACTTGATAAAAAGGAATCCGGACGAAGATTTCATATTTTTTTCCAAAGTCAGTAGATGCAATTTTTAGAGATATTTTACATCCTTGTTCCATCAAGTGATTTGCACACATGCTCTTGTGTTTGGTAGTTGCAGTGTGTAATTGCGCTGTCTTTTATCTCCAAATTTAGATAGAATTTTGAGGTGGTAAAGCCAAAATACGACGCGCTTCTTGTAAAACTATAAAGATTTTGAATGTCTGGAGGCTATTGGCATTTAACGTATGTTCACATTTATGGGCGGGTCAAAATTGATGAGAAATGTCAACTCTTTCCTTTTGGTAGTTTTCTTTCCCTTCGTTCCTATCCAATTTTCTAGTCATATCCAAACTTAGATTATTTTTCAAAGGGAAAATGATTAAAAAAACGTGGTTTGGTTGGCTGGAAAACACTGCGGAGTGAATTGACGGAAAGAAAGAAGGAGAACTGAAGGAAGTGAGGTGAAGCAGATAAACGATACATTTTTGAAACTTCACGTTTCAATGGGTAATAATAGCTCAGAAAAGTAAAGGTAGAAAGTTCAGCCTGGAACACAAAGTTTAGATTAGTTCAGCTCAAGTTGACTGTCAATCAAACCAAGACCCTGGTCCCCTTGGGTTTTTTGTCTAATCAGCTGTCATGAATATTTGACAAGCAGACATCTCCCATAACCATAGAATGAAGGGAGTAAAAGCAGGGCGGAGGGATGTTATTATTATTATTATGATTACCATCCATCCACTTTACCACCACCACCCTCACCTTAAAGAAACCTACGGGGAGAAAGAGTCAACCGACGTCCTTTTACTCTTTCTCCTTCCTGATCTGATCCACGCCACCCTATTCAATTTCTTCATCCCTTTTTGTTGGTATCGTATTGTTGTCCCAATATCCAAGTCCAAACCAAACTCCCTCACCTTTGTTACCCCGTCAAACATCCAGTAATCAACGTTAATCATCGTCAAATGAGGAAATCAATCGAACGATCTAAGTTGTCAACCTTACATTCATCAGACAGACGGATCATACAGTCGTATTTATATGGATCTTGTAATACCCAGTGTCTTGTTTAGAATTACCCAATACCTGGTGCATAATAAAGTCCAAAAGGGTCTACTGTACCTGGACTTGGAATACTTTTATGAGAACACAGGCAAGAGATTCGTGTGTAAGGAAGACAGGCAGGAGGTATTTTCACAGATGCAGGGGACGGACAAAGGCTTCAGCTTTCACGCATTGCCAACTTGACTGGAGTGAAAGTAAAGTGAAAGTATAAATTCTTTACCCTTCCTCCTCACAATACTTTTTATTCAGGCCTTTCATTCAACTGAGACCGACAAGACAGACTCTATATACTTTTCAACATTCAGACTTGAACTGACGAGTGAGTGGAAACGCCGTTTTAGGGCCAACAACTTTTATGCCATAAAGCTGAGGAGAGAGAGGAGAGAAAGGGATTTGAATGATTTTGACACAATGGTCCTTCTTTCATTGTTGCTACCCATCGAACCATCAACGGAACTTAAAATTCCTGTATAAATATCACGTAGTTGATACGCTCACATAACATAACCTTCACAGGACACACTTTCTCTCATTCTCCATTCTGTGGCTCGATGCAAAGAGATCATTCCATTCATTCATTCGAATTTTCAAATTTATAGACATTTGCTTCCTCCTGTATTGTTACAAGATGGGATCTACGTCACAGATAAGTCAAGCTAAAAGTCATCCGATTTACTTCATGACAAATGGTGAATAGCCTCCCGTCTTTTCCTGTCTCTCCCTCACCCCTTCAGCTTTCACCATTGAATTACTCCAGTTAAACACATCATATCATTTTCAATTTATCAAACTTTTTTTGCATTTGAATCAATAGTTTTTCTCTTTTGGTATGCGTGTAATTTTCAGTTGGAAGCGCAGGTTGGAATTTGTCGATTGTTAAGTGAACAAACTGGAAATGATGAGGTTTTTAGGTACGTCGTTACTTGCAGGCAAAAGTCGTAATAGTAAGAAGCAGAGAAGAATGAGTACCAAAAATTAGAAAAGATGTTGTTTGAGATAAAGAGGGAAGGAAAGGAAGGAAAAGAGTTGCAATAACTTACTACTTTGATTTTTACGCCTTCCTCATAAGAAGCCAGACAAAAAGAAAGCAAAAAGAGAAAGATTAGAATGAAAAAGTCAAGTCAACTCAACTGCACTACTGACTATGAGAGCAAGGGTTTAGTTTTTACTATTACTTTTTCAGATACGTGGTTGGTTGGTTGGTCGGCAGGCAGTGTGTGCATTAGGAATTATATGAGGAGAAATTAATTGGGAGAGAGAGAAAGGAAGGACGGGATGGGAGCTCCATGGGAATGGAAAAAGAGTTGTTGGATGTGTGTGTAATGTGTCTGTGGAGCAGAAAGAAGAGATAGAAAAAAGAAAAACGAAGAACCAAGCAACTTGTTTGGCCTAAGTTGGAAGAGTTTGGTGGGTAAAGGATGGCATGGTGGCAGCAATATATTTTCTAATTGAATTAGACAAAAGAGAGATCAGTACAGATTAAAATGGGAGAAAAAAGTGATCAAAGCGGGTGGTAGTAAAAACAGAAAAGAAATTAAAGCAAATCCTGTGAGTAAATCAGTGTCGGAGGAGTGAAAGAAAGAAAGAAAGAAAGAAAGAAGAGAGCGAAAGCTAGCTAGAGCCTTGCCTGCAGGAGACAAGGGAAGGAAAAGCGACTGCGGATTGTTGAGACGGAATTGCCATTTGTGGATGTGAATGCGTCTTTCTCATCATCATCCTATCCTCTCCTCTCCTCCTTCCTTTCCTGCGAGGAGGAGAAGAGAAATAAAAAGGAAAGAGGAAAAAGCTATAAAAATATATAAATCAGAAAATTATCGCATTTAGTGAAGTCTGCAAAAAATAAGGGGTACAATGAAGGAGGCAATGTGAAAAAGGGTTTTTTTCACATTGCAACATTGAATTCCATTCAAGGTTTTTTCATGAGTGGAAGAGTACTTAAAAATCTATAGGTATGCCTCGTTCCCAAGTTCCAATAAGGTGAAAGCGCAGGTAAAACTGCCACCATTCCCATGACATGTGGGCGTCAGAATTACCAAAATCACCCTGCAGTATAATTGTGGTGGGGCTCCTTCCTTCTCCCTTTTGTCTCCGCCATTACGGGCGTGTGGAAAAAAATTGTGATTCATTTTCTTTTTAAACAACTTTTTCTCTTGAACAAATTAACGAGAAATGAGAATGAGAACAGAAGAGCAGCGAGGACAAAATTTTACTGTAAATCATGCAGCTTTTGAAAAGTCGTTCTTCGTCTCTTCTCATTTGTTTGAAACCTACTTAAGAGAGGACTACCATCTCCTCCACCGCGTCTTATCTTTTTTTCTTCCTCCCCCAATTTAAGAGCAAGAGAAGAGTGTCGTAATAATTGTGACAGCGGAAGCCAACCAAAGCTTCGACAAAACATAGTTGCTATCACGGTCACAACCACACCAACACTGGTTCCCATCCTCAATAATTTTTATTACAATCGAATAAATCCAAAGGAAAACAGAGCAAAAAATTATGAGCGTGCGAGAAGATGAGAATGAGATTCCATTTCACCATCTAATTTCCTCCTCTCTTTCCCTCTGCTTAATGTTACTTAAGTGAACCTCTACACATTTTCAGTCTTATGATTGCAGTGCAACTGTAAATTCTCCTGTCTTCCCATCCTTATGCTTTCCCTCCATTCATTTCGTCCTCTCGGGTAATAACTAGTTAATCACTCCCATAAATAAGCAACCAGTTTTCACAAAAATGCCATCCCTAAATATTACTCTTCTACGCCCTCGGTCTCTCTTCCATTCCATACCACTCATCGCTAATCCCACTCTCTCTCTCTCTCGACCACCTCAAACTTTTACTTTAGTTTCCATTCGCACCCTTCTTTTAAACTATTCCAAAGACTTGACTGCACTGTCAAGACTTGATACCCCGAATTCCTGCATGAAGAAGGTCCTTCCTTTCTTTTCAACAATTCATGCAACCCACTTATTTCACCACTTCGATTAAAACAACGTGACAGTAGTGGCGTGTGGTCGTCGGTCCATGTTCTCTTATCTTCAGGTATAGAAAGAATTTACCCAAAGCCAGATTCCCAACGTACTTGATAAGAAATGGAAATGTTTGTTTTGGAGAAAGTAAAAGTAATTCATAGGTTAAAGTTTGTCCCTTTCGTCTTTCGTGTTGTGGTTAGGAAACTGGAAAGTATTTTTAAATGAGAAGGACGTCAACAGCATCATGACAGTAGTGACCACCAAAGTATTTAAGAACTATTCCAACCAATTTTATTTTGCGTCTCGTTATGAAACATAGCACATTTACATTGACAAAAGCAAAATTGCTACCTTATCTCCTCTAATGTCAGAAGCGGAAAAAAGATAACCCAATTTATCGGCGCCACTGTTGCATCGTATTATTAATGAGGACAGCAGGCCCGAAATGTGTAGAGGAAAAAGCGAGGGTTTGAGTTAATTCTAGCTTTTTAATTAATTAGAAAAAAGAGAGATAAGGCATAAGACGTAGCGAAGGAAATGTGAAGGAGGGGAATTACATGATAGAGGAGAGGAGAAAGTACTGCAAGTTAATGCAATGATATGATGGGAAGGAGGGATAAGATAGGATAGAAGGGTAAAGGTATTTGGAATGCACTATGGTGGTAAGTAATAATTGTTGAAGCAAAGAGGAAGAAGCATAGCGGAGAGAAATTAAGCATGGTACAAGGGAGAGAGAGAGAGTAGAGAAAGTTTGAGTTTGAAAAAGCCAAGTAATTAGATAAGAAGGGACATAAAAATCGACTAATTATCAACCGGAGGGCCATCGAATATTAATGAAAAAGTCTGACGTCATATTAGAGCCCACCAAACCAGCGTAGGAGAGGAGGGAAAGTAAGTAAAAGTGTTATGGATGAGGAAGAGGGACCGGGCATCAGATGATAGAGATTGAGATGAGCAAATGCAAAACACACAGTTCAGTTCAAGTCAACTCTTTCTCCTCTCTCTCTTCCTTCCTAGAGAAGAGATAGTCAGTAATTTCCACTCCCAGAAGAGTACACAGCAGAGAGAAGACTGATACTGATGATGGTGAGTGGATCGCTCGTGTATTTTTTGAATTTTTAATTGCAACCAACTTTACTTTGTATCATTTCAGCCTCTCCTCCCTCTCTCTCCAACCCCTGCGAGACATAGAGAGGAGAGAGAGAGAAAGTGAAATGGATGGAAACAACCCGGCGGGCTCCCATTTCTATATGTCATATGAAAATGGAGAAGAAAAATCTCTCCTCTTCGTCTCTGATACATCCTCCTAAATACATACATGCCAAACAACAATATAATCATCATCATCATGAGCGTCGTCGTCATCCTGGTCCTCATCATCATCTTCATCATCCTCCTTGTCATTATAATTATTATTAGTACTACGACCTAAGACACACGGCTTCCCTTCCCTTAAAAAGTTTTTTTTTGTTTAACTTTATACAGTGCCTCGCATGAAACTCTAGGCCAAAATTAATGCAAAGCATTGCTTTTAGCTAGCAACTTTCTCCATATAACGCAGAGTACTGTGACGAAGGTATCAATAAATTGAAACCTGCTAGTAGCAGGCATATTTACTCATGAAGGGAAGATCAAGCATACAGCTTTGCAAGACACTATACTATCCATACTTTTGGAATTAGTGCTAGATACTAGCCCTGCTGCATTATTGAAGGAATTAATTTTTAATTACTCCCCCCATCTGATGCATAGTCCAAATTACACGGTCCCATTCTACAATTAGTAGGTTGCAGGAACTAGTACGTAACATATCAATCTAGATAGGTTTCCTTTGGTTTTACTAAGCAATGGGGCACTGAAAGACCTTCTTTCAAACAATACATCTATAGATATGATCAACGACGAGGAATCCGGATGGAAGCAAACAGGGACTCATCCTTGTCTCTTTCTTTCCATTCAGACTCATAGTTTCCATGTCAGTTTCTACACCCTGCTTTTAAATATACAGAGGAGAAAAGATAGAGTGACTAATGTAAGGCGATTAACCGCAATATATTAATCTCAAGTTGTAAGGGCAATTTTATTTTATCGCACTCATCAATTACCGTATTGTTCTACACAGCACTAAAGCGATCCAAACTGATGACCGTCATAAATTGCTCTATTCATCCGAGGTATAGGCATGTGGTTACACTTGCAGCAACCCTGAGCTTTTCAATGTATTCTATAAAATCCTCTCCTGCCCTGTCCTACCTCCACAGATTCAATTCTTGTGCCAGGAAAATTTAAATGAATTTAGAAAACTAATTTCAGTCTGAAATGAGATTGATGATAATTTCATTCCTGTAAATGTAAGGCACAGCCTTCGATGAGAAAGATGATAAGATTGGTGAAGTTGTTCAAGCACTGGAAGAGCTCATTTAACCAAGGTGCGTATGGCCAACTGGGTAACAGGAGTGGGGAAAGCAGAGAAAGAAAGAAAGAGTGAAGAACCCGAAACCCAAAAGCCACTTCCACCACCGAGATCGCATCATGCCATCATCAACAATCCACCGGTTGAGTTGAGTCACAAAAGGTGATTGTGTTGAGGTAAACTGTGGTTAAAATTGGATGTGATTAGACGAGCTAGAAGAGAGGGAGTGTAGTACTTTGTTATAAATAAGACGAAACGAACGAACGATAGGCGAGAGGGAGAATAGGTAGGTAGGTAGGTGGTGGTGGTTTGTGTTGTTTGCTTTCAATCTGATTTTAAGTGGAATCTTACTTGCTTGGTCTGGTCGGGGGGTCATAGCAGCATGGCATAGGAGAAAGTAGAATGTAGTTGTTTTCTCCTTTGGGAATACCAGCACATGATTCAATAAGAACCAAAAATATTGGCAAGCCAACCAAGCGAAGTTAAGGCAAGCTACTTCGCTCTCCTTCTTCCTCTTCACCTTGCTGCAGGCCTATTTCATCTAACAAATTATTTTGTTCTCGCAGGTTTTCTCATTTGCAAAACCAGTCTGGCAGAAAAAATGCGTTTACCTTTACCACCCCCGTCATGGCTTCATTCATTTATTTCTTGGTGCAAAATTCACTGCCTCAACTTGCTCTACGATCTGAATTTTACAGCAGTGCATAGTCTGACAAAAGAAGCAGCTCCTTTTCTGTAGTGAGAAAGTGTAGAGTAGAGAAAAGGGAATTTCTTCCACCTCCCATCCAAATTGACTAATAAGTTAGCAAGAAATGAATATTATTTTATGTCATCATCAATAAACATGTGACAGTTAGAGTCATACACATTTTAAACCCGACCTGGGCATACAAGTTGAAGTGGCTATGTGTCAAGCTAACGACACACACAACACCCCTCTTCTTCTATGTGATAGGATGGGAATTGGGAATATGAAAGTGGCAGGCTGTCAGGGAACATCAGGAGGCGGAAAGAATAAAGAAGAAGAAAGTACAAGTCTCCTGAAGCGAAGAAAAGCAGCCTGATTGGATTGGATGAGGTTTAAGGTGTGACCGCACACTTTAATTTTCTATCCTTTCTTCCTAATTAAAATCTATCTGAGCAAAATGATTATCTCTGCCACACTCTAACCAAACTCCATCCAAGACATCAGACAGACACCTCTACAAACAATTTCCCTGTCTCTCTCTCTCTCTCTCTCTTCCTCCAGTGCAGAGCTTTCAACTTTCACCACTTCTTCGTCACGCTGATGATGCTCATGATGATGCTGATGATAAACACACACCTTCTTTTCTCCCCAAGTCTCTTTCTCTCTACATTCAAGTGAATTCATCATACCACATCACACTGGTGGGAAATCGGTGTGCTCTTTGTACGCCTCATCGTCACCTACGGCGTCCTTATCGTCATCAGCCTGCGTTGAGATTTGGATAAAATGTTGACAGACACGCTGCTCTTTGAGAGAGACAGAGAAAGAGAAAGAAAGAAGAAAGGACTGAAGAGTTGTGGTGCCAACATTTAATTTTACTACTTCATTTCTTAAGAGGGTATGTCCCAGTGGAGACCAAGAAGAGACCAACCTCTGACTTTTACTCATTATCATTCGTCACAAGACAGCAAGGGAGGAAGCAGGAGAAAGTTTAGTTTTGAGAATGTTGAGATTCTCCCTTATGCACTCACTCAGCATATCTTTTGACACTGACTATTCTCATTGCAAATGACTCTCAAATCTCTCTCTCCCTTATGCACACTCTTTCTCCATCCTCTCGTCGTGTGAATCTTTTTCTCTCTCCTTCCTTCCTTCCGCCACTGTGACAGATCACGTCATGCATCTCAATCAAAGACGATCGTCATTTCTCAAGGGAAATGACCACAAATGCTCCTTCGAGGTTCACATCACCACCACCACCATCCCTTCAACCGATGGCATGACGCACCATCACCACTGCCAACCCGATGATGAGAGTGACATTTCTCAAGTCGAGTCAACTACTTTCCTCCTGTCATACACCCCAGGTTACGTTTATCAAGTCTCCCCTTATCCCTCATTATTACTACATTCCCTTTCTTTTCTTTACACTTGTTCTAAAATAAAACAAGTCAAGGTGTACAAAAACAAACAACCAACACTTGCTGGATGACAGCCAGTTTCAATAAGTTTTTCTCAACAACAAAAAAGAGTACCTAAACTGTGTCCTTCACATTTGACTCAGGGTTATGACCTTTTTGTACGACTCCACAACATAAAAGAAGGGACCAAAACGGTATGAACATAGCAAGCCAATCAAAGGATGCTTGTTTTTGTTTAAAGTAGAAATTAGGCAATAAGCATTTGTTTAATGAAGGTCCTTTAGATAGCAAAGAAAACTCTTTTCTTCAAAGATCCCCTTCATTTCATCAGTATCAGTTTCAAGTCAGTCTCTTTAGTGACGACATAAATTGCGACAGTTGTGTGCGGACTCAAATTGGTATGAAGGAAAAACTCCACAGTGCTTAAAAACAAAGTCCGAAAATTGTTTGAGAAAATAAGGTACAATTAGATACTCTCCAAGCCAACCAAAGTCAAGTCAAGAGGAGGAGGAGGTCGTTAGGGTTGTCGAGAGTTTGTTGTTGTGTGAAGTGAAAGAAAAGTGAAAGTGGTGGTAGAAGAAGAAAGAGAAAGTTGGGACATTGCTGCAAGTTAGATAAAAAGTACATTAAAAGAGATGCGGGAATGGTTATAGACATGGACAAAGCCATGATGATAACGATAATCTTTCACCAACATCAGGAGAGAAATATATATTTTTATAATTACAATATTAATTAAGTTTTAAAGCAACTAAGCTAAAAGAGTCAAAGGGAAAGCAGTCAAGGAAAGAAGAAAACGGAAAAGACATGAAGAAGATGAAGGGGAAATTGCAAAGAGAATGGCAAAAGTTTTTCGTACTGCCACCATCACCACCACAATCCCTTTTCCTCTCTCTGCTCTTTAAAGTTGAGATAAGCAGTTATTTATATTCACGCAGATAAGAAAGAAAGAAAAGTAAAGAAAGCAAGTAGACTTTTTACTCTTCCCTCATTACAAAATTAGAATCAGAGATAACAATGCAAACCAATTCATTCAGCATAACCTCGACCTCACGCCGTCTACATCCATAGTTCCACTCTTAAAATGCGGAGATAATTTTAAACACAGCGTGCTTTCCAACATTATGTTTACGTGAGCATATAGCACAGTCGATCGCATTTTTTCGGTAGCAAACAAGTAAATGTTTTTGTAGAGAATTCAAACGAAGAACTGAGAACAGAAGAAATGTTTGGAAGAAAGCAAAAAAAGACAACGGGTAGATCAAAGCTTTTGAATTGGTCTCTTATGCCATCTATCTTGCCTTTGTCACATCACAAAACCTCCGTCCAAACTTTCTCCAGTGTAAAATGGGGACAGTTTTATATGCAAAGAAGAACGAATGTTATATTTTCATTTTAATGAGAATTTATAAAATTATTAACGTTTTATTTTGTTACAATTTTGCACTGCCAATAATTCCAGTCGCTGTAGAAACAAAGTCATACTGAACATTTCTATTTCTTGCCTGGTTCTCCTGCACTTTTTTCTCATATTAACATACCTAATCACAATTTCCAGATGGAAAAATTGTTGTTTCATATTTTGTTATTTTGAAGCACTGCTAGAAAGTCGCATCGACAAACCCCGATTTGCTCCAGGAGATATACATAGCTAGCGCTGTATTCATCTACATCTTTCCTAAAAGCACGAAGAGGAAAGTATGGAAAGACGATGCAAAGAAGAAGAGACTCCCTACTTTGTCTGCGTCTCTCTCTCTCTCTCTTTCTACTATTTTAAATTTGTACGTGCAGACTTTTGATGCCGATAAATCACCTCATTAAATGGAGAGTCTTTCTAAAAGAGACTCACGATACTGTTCTTCTCTTTGGAGGTTTCTCAAAGATGTGATGTGATGCGATACGATGCATACAAGACATTAAACTCCCACATCACCCCACGCACAGGCAGAACTTGCTGTGCTTTGTTTAGCAATACGTGCACTTCAAGTTAAAGTAGGTCTGTTGCTCCTTTGCTTTCTTCCTTCTTCTTTCTCCGTCTTCTCTTCATCATCTATTTGTACTACGTATGCAATCCCTAATTCAACAGAAAGCACGAAAGGAAGAGGTGAACCTCTAACCTAAGTAATGCAACTAAAAGGGTAGCAACGTAACTTTGGTGGTACATGGCACGAAGCGTGTATGTACCTAGATTGAGATGGAAGCATATAGTCATCCAAAGGAATCCATCATATTCATATTTAATAACTTTTGATCTTTTTTCAAGTACTAAACATTTTACTTTCTTTCTTGTCGTGCTGGGTAACTCTGATCATTCCTGCTTCATTCGAAACCCATGTTTATTTACATCTTGTTAGTATATGTCATTGGTAGAATGAGGATACTGGGCAAATCAAAAAAACTATTCCCTCTGACGATGTTTTGTTACTCGAGCTATTTTGTTGGGGTTTCAATCTCAAAATGCTTAGGTGATTGTCACAGAAATTTGTGTAATACCTTCTACATCCGGTTGCATCCGATCCTGTGTTTTTCAACTTTTGATAACAATTGTCCTGAACTTGAACTTTCTCCTCCTGAATGAAGAGATTTCACTTAATGGAAGGTTGGATTAAAAGCAAGTACCGTGATCATCCGTTGTCCATCAAATATAAACTTCCTAAGCATAACAACGATTTAGAAGGTTGGACGGGAACGAGTACAAGAAGTTTTAGGAACAAATACAGCTGCTAGGTGGCTGTCATGGGGCACGACAAGACTGTGAGGATATAACGAAAGGATCCTTGCTAATGAGCCTGCAGTTATCATCCACTCTAGAATTGGGTCGCTTATGATAGACAAGTGGGCTTTTAACACTGACACTGGCACAAAATCCTGAAACACTGTTGGGAATCGGAGGGTAAACAAAGAGTAAGTGTAGTACTTCCTATTTTCTAGACACCTAAACACTACTCGTCAAACCATTAACAGGAGGTTTGGTGTGAAGACGTTGTTTATCCTCTGTGATGAGAGCTTTCTCACACTCACCCTTGAAGCCATACAATTGATAGAAATGATGTAGATTGATTTGACTTGTAGAGTTGAAGGAGTTGCATGAAACTAAACCGTTTTTCTCACTACTCGCTTGGAAGAAAGCAGTTGAGAACTTTGACAATAAAAAGAGTATGCAAATATGTAATTCACAATGTTGTGTGTGTTAATAAAGTCAACCTGACTCGACTCAGCTCGGTGGTTATGATGCATACAGGTTGTACGTGTGTAAATATACATGTATGCATGGATTTCCTGATCAACTTTCTCCTACTCTTTCACTGACTTAACGTTCAACAAATCAATGTATGTGCTGTGCTTTCAATTGGCTCAAGCGGAAAGGAAGCAGTGGCAGCGGTTGGGGTGTATCAGGAGGGCATAGCAAACCAAATGTAGTTAAAAGGTAAGTCTTGGTATACCTCGCTTGCATTGCTTAACCCAATTCGAATTCCAAAATCAAAGTGGGAGAAAGTAAAGTATAAATGCTTTTTACAAACAAGTCGTATTATTGCAATTGTAGCACTCAACACAACACATAAAGCCTTATTACTAAAAATGGGAGAGAATTCTGGACCTCATGCATTGAAGAAATACTCCACCTGGACCCTATCGAAAGGGGGAAAAGAGTGAAATAATGTGTACTTTGATTTCACCTTAGGATTTTATTTATTATTTGCCATACATGCTGTAGGAGGAAAACATTTACTTGTGTACTAAACACAAATCAGTTCGATCATCAACTTTTACCCACGCCCGGATTCCATATCACAATCGCATGTCTACCCGACCACTTTATACGTCTAGGTGCAACCACATCATTACCACTGCACTAAACAAATTTCTTTGGAGCCAACCGAGATATCGGTTTCGATTAGCACATTTCATTCTGTTGGACACCCTGTTGCTGTTGCTAGAATGCTTGATTGCGTCAGTGTCTAAAAGGTAAATTGAAAAACAAAGCCAAGGAGAGAAGTAAACAGGTGCTTTTTTTAGTATAATAGGGAGGGAGGGCAAGCATGCATTTGTGAGTATGAGTGAAAGCATTAGTGTTGAAAGTTGAGAAATCATTTGAGTATGCCTAGAGCAGCGGGGAAGGAATTTCTTAGACAAAGATGCAAGGAATAGTCTCTTCAACCTCAGGTTTTGCTGCGGTTTCATGGCTCTTTTCTCTCTTTGACTGAGTACAGAGTCGGAATACTGAATTGACGAGTCAAAATGAAGTTATTGCTTGCCTACTTGCTCCCTTTCTTTCCTGCTGCCAGGTTAGTTGATCTTCTTATATGCAAAAGATAAGTAGATAAACCACCATACCGTTGTCCTACTAGCCAAAACCAAAGTCAGGCTCAAGCCTTCACAGAGCCGCCATGTAGCCAGCAGGAAGGGAAACAATGGATGGATTATTCCAAAGTAAAGGGATCATAATAATAGCGGAGTGGAGTAAAACACTACGTATGGCCGCAGTTTAAGAAAATCCAGTTCAAAATGCAGGAGCAGGAATCAGTACGATTTTCCTCGGTATAAAATAGAGTAATATTTCATACGAATTGCATCTTGTATTGCATACTTAAGCAGCAAAGGTAGAGAAGGGAGATGGAAAAGGGAAAGGATAGAAAAGTGA
>JAQIWU010001716.1:0-15019 GCA_034696445.1 Isotomiella minor
TGGTATTCATATTTTAATACTTCAGGGAAAAGTAATGTTTTATGGCTTATGTACACAGGGAGTCTTCAGACGCTGATGAAGAGTCAGAACCAGAATTAAAATGCTATTTCCTCAACATCAACATTCCAAAAGTGGAGTATTACAATAACTCCAGTAGCCAGTACGACTTCTACTGTATTCAGGTAGGATCCGGTACCTCAAACATTCTGTACTAAATTACCAATGCTATTTACACTTTTAAAGTACGAAGGAGTGTATTTTGACGAAAAGGATGTCGACGAGCCCATGCAATCCCCTAAAATCATCTTAAGGACTACAACAGTGCGGCGAAGATTTAAAGAGTTTCTTCTCCTACAATCTAAACTGGAAGAGAAAGCCGAGTGGAAACCGTACCTGAAAGGAATCAAAACTCCTAACCGCTGGCTAAATCTGTCCTTTTCCAAGACGGATGCTGTATCCACACGAAAGAGCATGCTAGAACGATACCTGAACCAGATATGTACCCATCCAGCTTTGGGAACGAGTGCCGAGGTCCTTCAATTTATGGCATATGGGGACGCAGGATTCAACTTAGATCCAATGGATATTGATTACCCTAAACATTTGCTCTCCAATAAGCTGGACAAGGTAGACTCCTGAACTTATTAACATTTTCTTTCTAACAACAGTGAAATATTTTGTGCAAAGTTGGCGAAGAAATTTACAGGAGTCATTAATTCCTTGAAAGACGTTCTTCCTAGCTTTGACTCGAATCAATCATCCCCACATTCTGAACTTGGTGGAACTGAGGGTCTAAATGTGTCAGGAGAACCTATGTTTTGTTTTACTACAAATGAGTCTGAAGAAGTCGGTCGCGTGGAGGACAATAAAGCCGTAACTGAATTCCATTGTTTCAATTAAAGTCAGTCTTATACTAAACATGTTCTTATATCCGCAGGAGGAGTTGCACTATGTATCCGAACAAGGAAAAGCAAAGGTAGAAACAACTCAAGAGCAAGAAAACGACCTGCCTGTAAGCAACATTACTGTCCAGATTTTAGATGCCTCTCCTAACGCTGGTTAGTGCCCATTAGTTATTTAGTTACCTTCTTTCTTCAAGTTTAATGACATGATTCTAGAATTTGCCGAGGACAGCTACAGCTACTCAGCTTACCCACTTGCGTCCGCGCTAACTCAACTACTCTGCGATATACTGTGGTTGCCTAATTGTCGTCCACATAACGCTTCTGTCTCTACCTTCATGTCCTTGAGTGGAAAAGCTTTGGAGAATTATGTACATGAATTTTGTGAAGTGTTTGTATCTGACGAGGCAATTCTTGGCTACCTGGAGTGGTTCAACAAATTCATAGTGACAGAGACTGAACCAATAGGAGAATTGTCAACTGAACTAGACATGCAAAATTGTCTACGCAAACGAATCCCTGGTAAAACAAAAGGACACCTTTTATAGCGTACTCTAAAACATTATTTAACTATTCTTGCAGCTTGGGTGCGTTGGATGTGGGGGAAAAATCGCTTGGATGTGACAATAGAAAGAATAACTGGTTTCTTTCAAAACCCAATCATTAATCACGATTTGGCACTCTCACTCTGTGAACTGCTATTGTCCAAAATAACAGGGCCAGTTCCTCAAACTGAATAGTATACTGATAATGTACATTCGTAGCAACATGATAGTGATAGTACTGCCGTAGTGTCCAACAGAGTACGCAACATGAGAAAATATATTTATCGAATTAGTGACAAGTATTACATGAATAAAGTCGACCAATGCACATTGGTTTAACTGACATACCAAATACTCCTTGAACTTTTAAAACTTAGCTTGTCTACATCGCATACATGAAGCATGAGTTTTTGTTTTTATAATGCACCGATGGACTTGAATTTGAATTATTGAATTAAGAATTATATTATTAAGCGTGTTGAAATAGGAACGCACCAGTTTCTTTCAGAGTAAAATTATTCGGCTTCGGCACTCGGTTCAACGTATTCCAAATCTTCCGGAATGTGAAACGAGTCGTTGATTTCAGATTCCGACATTGAAAACTTCTCCTTCAGCCATGACCGAAATGCAAATATGTTATCCGTCCAGCGGTTAGCACAAGTGATGAAAGTCTAGTTTAAGCAAGTGTAAAGAGTTATAAACTGTCTTTTCTCATGCGTAATTCAAAACACTTACAGCAATATCCTCTCTCTCTTTTTTAATGACCTCCGGGTCAGAGTCTCGGAACTGGTCTAGAACTTGCTTAAGTCGCTCATTCTCCTTCCTTCCTTCATTAACAGCGGCCAAGGCATCACCCCTTTCAGGATTGTCAGCTCGTCTCATCTATAGCCAAAAAGTACATGTACCTATGTGACGCTACGAAAGTCAAGTAACTAACCTTCGCTGTATTAACTTCCGCAACCTCCTGATTGTATTTCGCATCAAGTTCTGCCTCCCGAGTTTCACACCATTCCAATTTCCTCTTGCGCGTCTGCATGGCTTTGCTACGAACCACAACACAATTAGTCATATTAGTTAGTGACTCTTGTGACAGTAAGTAGAGTTGACCTTCTCACCTTGGAAAAGCCCAATAGTACTGGGACGTACCAACCCGCTCGCTGTCCACATATCTTCAAAAAAAATAATGTACTCTTTAAAAACAGATTCAAAAAATGGTACTTTTTTGTACCCATCATCAACAAGGCTCTGGACCACTTCCTTCACGGACTGAGAAATAACACCCTTTTCCGCTGGACCAAGTTTCTCCAACTCCTGCAAACCACAGCCGATGATATTTAGCAAGAATGAAAAAAAAGAGACAAAATCATACCTTCAACTGAAAGACGTCTTTCTTCTCATAAAAGATCTCCAACATCTTTGTCCGCTTTTCCTCCAGACTCAACCCCCTCTTTTTACCAGCCATCTTCAATTCACTTGATTCCAATTTCTGGAAACTTTTGAAAAGAAAAAGAAAAGAAAAAAAATATTTTTTTGACTTTTTTGTTTTGATGATGAGGCTGCAAGCACACGATGAGACTGCGTGTGAAGAGAGAGAATGGCGCCTTCAAGAGGGCAAATCCGTTTCACTTTTACCTGAGACAGGAGCCCGCAAAAAACAAAATCCACCCAAAAGTCAAAAAACTTAATTGCGAGCATCGGTCGCGAATAATCCAAACAAATTAAATCCCATCGTCTTTTAAAACAATCAACAACAACATCGCCTCGGCTTCAGACAAGACATGTGACTCCTTCCAAACCGCGAGGGCTTATCTTCATCGAGGACAGGTAACGGTTCGTGGGTGACTCACGTCCTCAATGTTTATCTTTGTATTCTCTTTACTGACTGGTTGATGTCGGGTGACCCGGTCGGGTCTGTATGGCTTCGTCTTGTATCAGACACTGATTAGCACTTTGACTTGATTTTGTACGCAGTGTGAACGAGCAGCCTGGAGGGAGTTATCTTTGGACGTGTCTCTCTTGTCAGTCTTCACCCCATCATCACACGGACGAGAGGATCTATCTTATCTCATTCAGGAGGAACAGGGATCGTGATGTGACTGCTGTTGGTTGGGCCGCCGGAACAAGAGAGAACTACTGATCTCATTAATTAGTATCATCACAGCCCAACGAAGTCACTAGCACTACGTCGCCCTAAACTCAAACACATAATCAGATAACCAAACTGATTTTGGATCTTTGGAAGAACGATATGGCTTCCATGAATAATAATCACGCAACTAAGGTCCCAGTATGATTCTGACATTCACAATTTATACATTGTTACATCATCGTTACAATAGGATCTTTCTATTTAGGTTGGAGAAATATTCGCCGCGGCGGGGACAGCTTTTAGCAAATTGGGGGAACTGACCATGCAACTGCATGGACCTTTGGACTCTGCTGGAGGGTACGTTTTACTTTTATTCCAACCCTCTCATGCATCGGAACTTGTGGATATAAGGGGTTTCCTTTGTTGCAGATCCATTTGGACCGATGAGGAAATGGAGATGATGAAATCCTGCGTCCTAAAGTTTGGAGATGAGCTGGAAAGCATTTGTGACCGCGTCAAGACACGTGGATCGTAAGAGTAACGGAATGAAGGATTGGATTTTAAGTTATGTAAGTTTATTTGGTAACTTTAGAACGCAACGGAGGGTTTCAATGAAGAAAAGGACATATGATGAAATGGGCATGCCTTTACCCACACCTGCAGCAATAACAAACTCGTCCTCAACGCCTCCCTCAATGAAGACAGCCACTCCTGAGCGCAAGATCCTCATCCCCTCGACCCCTAACCCCCCTATTCAGATTCAAAAGCAAATTACTCCTACGTCCATGAAAAATTCAGAGGTCACCCTCAATATGCTCAACGCTTCTGATGGGGATGTAGAAAGTCTTAACTCACGGCTAGACTTTGACGCCTCCTCGGTTACTTCCTGAGATAGTTAGGAGAAAGTCTTACCTATCTTGGTATTTTTTGTGTACAAAAGAAACGTGTTTTTTTTTAAAAGATAACTTGTGTGTATGACTGACTAAATATGACGATAAGAATAGGTGCCGCTTTTATGAAGGGGTGACTGTTACATAGATTAGTTTTTTTTGGTTTGTTACACCGTAGTGTACTGAACTCTCTGACTGGCACACACATCTAGTAGTGTAGCCTTACTCCCAATATTCCCAAATAAAACCATAACCAAGACGGTTAGAGTCAATTGTTGTTCTTAGGTATGTAATTTATTTGTTTAGCGATCAATTTGTAAATGAGTGTACATGTAGAAAAACTGCTGCTGGATTTTATAAAAACAAAAACACCATGTCACATCAACAGTAAAATACGTTTACACTATCCATCCTTTCGACACCCACATACAAAAAAGCACAGCTTTGAGGAGTAAGGCTGTCAATTTTGAAACAAACAAGGATAATTATTATGTAAAACTCAGCCAGGTTTCATGAACTCTTCATATCGCCGTTTTTCTTTCTCTGCCTGCAGTATCAGAGACTGAGTTACACGAATCTTATTTGCATATTCCACTCTATAGACCAGCATCATTACAGATGGAAGAACTTCAGAACTGAAGATTGGACAGTTCAATGGTTTCTTCGGCACACTTAAAGGAACACATCCATCGTCTTCAGCTTGTCCTCTTTCGCTTTCAGATTCTGAAGAGCTTGAAAAATATTCCCACTCTAATACTTCCTTATGTAAAGAACCTGGGGTAGCTTGATGGTTGATGGTATGAGGTTGGTTATTTTCAACTGGCTTCACCTCGCCATCGCCTACAGTTGGTGACTGTGCATTAGGCTGCTTCGTTGGCAGTGGTGTTTTAATCCGGCGAGTCAAGTATTTTCCGTTGGATCGGTCAGGAAGTAACCCCAGCTTGTAAGCTTGCGACAACCTTGGCCGCTTTTTCCAAGGGAAGTAATGTCTAGCAGCATCTTCAGTGAAAGGGGCCAACGGGTCAGTCTAAAGTATTCCGACAAACATGATGTCATCACATCATCATTATCTATAGCATAAAGTCAGAAAATTGCTGCTCTTACATAGCCATTCTGTTTTAGAAAAGTAATGAATTCCTTTTTCAGTCCCAGAGACAGGTTCCATGATGAGTACCAGGGACATTTCAATTCTTCCAACGCCGTACTTTGAATGCCATGAAGCAGATCAATCAACTGCTTCTGTACCATCCCTCTGGTTTTATGCACACTACAAATTTAAACAATTGTCCATTTATAGACCTGAAGGCGGAGACGAATTATTATTTGCTAAGGTTGAATTATTACGCGGAAGCATCAGACACGTTTAGATTTGCAGGGGAAAACAATCCTCTTGTCCGAAATACAACTCTAGATTGAGTTACAGGAATGTTGTTTTCATTTACCATATATACGTGAAACACCGCCCCTTCAAGAACGTCCTTGCGGATGAAGAAGACCATGCTTTTGCAAAATTCGTGCACGTACTGTTTTGTTGCTTCCTCCAAAAGTTCCTACACATAAAAACAATTCGTTATGAGTTGTTTGAACCAGAGCAAACCTAACCGGATGCATACCGGAACTGTACCAAAATGCTCGCTCTCCCTGGTCCCAAATTCTTCTCTCGGTTGTAGACCAAATTTGCACATGAGTGACGCCATTGATCCCTCCAGGGCTTCAAGGAGCAAATCATACATCCACGAAGTCAATTTGTTGGCAGCCTCCTCTTCGCTCTTACCCCTCCGTGGCCCAGCCGTGTAGCTTGCTATCCCATGAAAGGTTTTATTAACCCGTCTTTGCATCACTACTTGGGACTGGAGATCCTCCCACTCTTCATCTTCAGAGGAGGACAAGTCACTCTTTAAAATACAAACACGTCAATTAATAGCGCTATTGTTAGTGTCAAAATGTCCCCCACAAACTTACCACATCATTATTTCCTCCTCCCTTTTGCAGGGGGGTTCTCCACTCCGCCACCTTGGGTTTGGGAGTCTTGTCCTTCTCCATAATAATTAATTGCAAATGACAATCAAGGATCCATACACCTTCCCAGGCTTGGAAAAAATTTAAGCAGTCTTGCCGGCTGTTGTGACCAGATCCAAGCTGATTTTTTGTTTTGATTTTTTGATGGTGGTGAAGAAATCAGGCAAAAACGAGATGTATATGAATTGAACAAAGGGTTTCTTTTCCAGGCTTTCTCTCTCCGCGGGGCTTGAACAGCGTTCTTTCGTCTCTCTTCATCACACTTTTTTGTGGATGAGAATGAGACCGGCACGCGATGATGTGAACGAACGAAAGAGCTTTGGATCATGCATGAATCCAGACTCTACCTTCGTTGATCAAACTTGCCTTCTATCGTGTCGTGCGTGATTGACCTCTTTGCGATGATGATGATGATAGCCCCTCGTTGAAGAAGAAAGGGCAGATAGAAACACCAGTCATTCTCCTCTTTTTACCGCCTTGACCATCATCACACCAGAGAAGAGCAGCCGTGTGAAAAGACTCCTTTCTTCATCATCCTTCTAAAAAGTCAACTTGGTTTATACTTCAACGTTTGCTTAATTGTGCAAAACCGCATTTATCGTCTGAAAGAGACCTTCTTCATCATTCTCATCTACACACACGGGACTCAGTCAGGCCCCTACAGTAACCCCTCTCATTATTCTCTCGACCCTTCAAGGGAAACGTGTAAGAAACTAGAAATCCTTCTTTTGCCGTCACAAAGAAATCGTTTTTTTTTTTGGTAAATTGAGTTTGAGTCAGTTTTTATCCAAATTGTTCACAGTATCATTAGCTGTCACTGACTAAAGGGACACCGAAGAAAGATGCCCCTGGGAGAGGAGGAGGCGGGGGGAGAGGAGTTGGGGAACAATGGAGACAACTCGGTAAGGTCGTTTGGGAAGTCTTTTTCACTTTAAGGTAAAACAGTCTTATGAATTCCCACAGAGTTCCTCATCCGACACTGGGACCAGTTCGTCAAACTCAAAGGAGAAGGTGGAAGACTTTCAAACCAAATTGGTAAGTCCTCCGGACGAGTGTCCCTGTTCAGTGAGTCAACTAATACTCTTCCTGGTTTTGTGTAGGAGAGGGACAACTCGAAGCGGTTTGATTACTTGCTGAAACAAACAGAGATATTTGCACATTTCATGGCCGCCGGAACCAAGTCACCAACGAGTCCATTGAAAATGAAACCGTCGAAGGAGGAGCGTCAGCGAAAGAAGCTGGAGAATCGACGGATGTCAGAGGCTGGAGAGTAAGTCAAAGTCAATTTACTTTATCCTCATTGAGGAAGTGTGCACAACATAACGATTGGTTTTACCTAGTCATCGTCATCGTATGACCGAACAAGAAGAAGATGAGGAATTGTTGACGGATGCCAATGCCTCGTTAAAATCCATCGTTAGTTTTGACGTCTCGCCACCATACATTAAGAATGGGGAAATGAGAGACTATCAGATTCGTGGTCTGAACTGGATGATTTCCCTCTATGAAAATGGAATTAATGGAATTTTAGCAGACGAAATGGGTCTGGGAAAGACACTTCAAACGATCTCGCTTTTGGGGTAATTTCCAATTAATGTCTATCAAAATTAGAAGCAAACTCAAATTGAATATTTTCCATGTGTGCAGGTACATGAAACACTACCGAAATATTAAAGGACCTCATCTTGTAATTGTTCCTAAGTCTACATTGACCAATTGGATGAACGAGTGTGAGAAATGGTGTCCTACTCTGGGTGCTGTTTGCTTAATTGGAGATCAGGAGCATAGAGTTAGTGAAAGATATTAGAGCTCAACAACAACAATAATACATAATTAACTAAAACGGATGTGGTTTATTGTTTAGGCTGCATTCATCCGTGACACGTTGATGCCAGGGGACTGGGATGTTTGCGTGACTTCTTACGAGATGGTTATCAAAGAAAAATCAGTATTCAAAAAATTCCAATGGAAGTATTTGATAATCGATGAAGCACATCGTATCAAAAACGAAAAGTCAAAATTGTCCGAGTACGTGAGAGAATTTAAATCACAAAATCGACTGCTGCTGACGGGAACACCACTGCAAAACAACTTGCACGAATTGTGGGCTCTTCTTAATTTCTTGCTTCCTGATGTGTTTAATTCTTCAGAGGTTGGTGACTCTGGAAGTTAACTGAAAGCCGAAACAATTGAAATTTTAATTTGGTTTTATAGGATTTCGATGAATGGTTTAACACAAATAGCTGTTTGGGGGATAACACCTTGGTTGAACGCCTTCATTCTGTTCTTCGACCGTTTTTACTTAGGCGTTTGAAAGCAGAGGTAGAAAAAGGCTTACTTCCCAAGAAGGAATTGAAGGTGTACGTCGGACTGAGTAAAATGCAGCGAGAATGGTATTACTTTTTTTAGCATTCTCAAAACAAGTGGTGACTTTTTGATTATTATGGCGTTGTTATATTTAGGTACACCAAGGTGTTAATGAAAGACATTGACATTGTAAATGGAGCCGGAAAAGTGGAAAAGATGCGTCTGCAAAATATTTTGATGCAGCTCCGCAAATGCTGCAACCACCCTTACCTATTCGATGGCGCGGAACCTGGACCTCCATACACTACTGACATGCATCTGGTTACTAATTGTGGAAAGATGGTTATATTGGACAAGTTGCTTCCAAAGCTGCAGGATCAGCAATCTCGGGTATTGATCTTCAGTCAGATGACGAGGATGTTGGATATTCTGGAGGATTATGCCATTTGGCGGAACTATCAGGTGCGCTTTTTGATTTGTATGATTATACATCCAGCGATCTATGACTGCATTGTTGAAATGACTTGTTTTTTTGTTTAGTATTGTCGTTTAGATGGTCAAACACCTCATGAGGATAGGCAGAATTCAATTAATGACTTCAATTCCCCGGAGAGCACCAAATTTTTATTCATGTTGTCCACGCGAGCGGGTGGATTGGGAATAAACTTGGCCACAGCGGATGTCGTTATTATTATTGATTCAGATTGGAACCCACAAATGGATCTCCAGGCTATGGTATGTTCTAACTGCATGGATTTCCCAATTTATAAAATATCTGCTATTGCTCATTTGTTTTCAATAGGATCGTGCCCATCGAATTGGACAAACCAAACAAGTCAGAGTCTTCAGGTTCATCACAGACAACACAATAGAAGAGAAAATTGTTGAGAGGGCTGAAGTCAAATTGCGCCTTGACAAATTGGTCATTCAGCAAGGTAATCAAGCTTGAGTTTTTCATGGTAGTTTATCGTTAATTTATTATAATTCTATCAACAGGGCGTCTTGTCGACAACAAATCAAATCAGTTAAATAAGGATGAAATGCTCAATATGATTCGTCATGGAGCGGATCATGTTTTTGCTTCGAAAGATTCTGAAATTACAGATGAAGATATTGACGTTATCCTTGGTAAGAGTGAGGTAAAAACGGAAGAGTTAAATTCCAAGTTATCATCGCTTGGAGAATCTTCCCTTCGAAATTTCACGTTGGATGCACCAACCGAGTCAGTGTACAAATTTGAGGGAGAAGATTACCGGTAGGTATTGTATAATATATTTATTGATTTTTACGTTATTCCACAAATGTGTTGCTGTTGATTATAGGGAGAAACAAAAGACGTTCTTGGGGCATTGGATTGAACCACCAAAACGTGAAAGAAAAGCTAACTATGCTGTTGATGCTTACTTCCGTGAGGCGCTTCGTGTGTCAGAACCGAAGGCTCCAAAAGCTCCGAGGCCTCCCAAGTTGCCCATCGTTCAAGACTTTCAGTTTTTTCCTCCCAGGCTTTTTGAACTTCTGGATCAAGAAATTTATTATTACAGAAGAACTGTTGGCTACAAGGTTCCACGGAATCTCGACTTCGGTGCTGAAGCCGGGAAAACGCAGAGAGAGGAGCAGAAGAAAATTGATGAAGCCACTCCCTTAACAGAAGAAGAACAACTCGAAAGAGATACACTGTTGAATAAGGTACGTACTAGTTGAGGTTCCTTATGGAAGTTTACAATAATTTTGCTTTTGTGCTACATAGGGGTTCACAAGCTGGACAAAAAGAGACTTCAATCAGTTCATCAAAGCCAACGAAAAATTCGGTAGAGATGACATAGAAAACATAGCCAAGGAAGTTGAAGGGAAAAGCCCGGAAGAAGTAATTGAGTACAGTGCGGTATTCTGGGAACGATGCCATGAACTTCAAGACATTGATCGAATTATGGCACAAATTGAAAGAGGAGAGGCTAAAATACAGCGTCGTGCAGGAATTAAAAAGGCTCTTGATGCAAAGGTAAAATACATTCTACAACAAAGTCGATCCCTTATCATTGACATTGTTTACTATTGTGCAGATGACTCGGTATAGAGCTCCTTTTCATCAACTTCGTATTGCTTATGGAACGAACAAAGGAAAGAATTATACTGAAGAAGAAGATCGGTTCTTGGTGTGCATGTTGCATAAATTGGGTTTTGACAAAGAAAACGTTTATGATGAACTGCGTATTACTGTTAGGTATTTTACCATTGTTATTTCTTGTCAGTGACAATCATTGTATAACTTATGTAACTGTTTTAATACAGAGCTGCACCTCAGTTCAGATTTGACTGGTTCATCAAATCAAGAACCGCGATGGAGTTACAGCGACGCTGTAACACTTTGATTACACTAATTGAAAGAGAAAACCAGGAAATTGAAGAGAAAGAGAAACAGGATAAGAAAAAGCAAAAAAGCGCCAGTAAACCAGCTCCTTCCACGGGTTCCAAAGGTGGAGAAGCTAAAGGTAAGCGAAAGAGTGAATCAAGTTCTGCTGCAGAACAAAAAAATCCAACAAAGAAGAAAAAGAAATCCGATGTACCGGCATAAACATAATGAAGAAATATTTCTAATTAGTATGAAACAAACTTGTGTGAACTGTACTGTAGGGAGCTGTTAGTAGGTTGAGTTCGTAATCTTGAAAATTAGGCATTTGTTCAACCGATTTTAGTTTTTGAAAATTTTTGTAATATATGAACATGCATTTAGTATCTGTCTATTGGTTTTAATGGTCAATAGTATTTGTAACAACGATATGATTGTTTGTGTTTGGTCAATTCACCATTCCACTAAATTAAATAATGTTATTGACGTATGTAGTTGTAGTTTAATCGTTAATCTTGTAATGTTTTTGTCATTTCATTGTCTCAGACAGGGTAGTAGTTGTTGTTGTTTTGTTTCTCCACATCCAATCTCAGTTTTTTCATTTGCTGTATCATGGGTGGTAGGCATCCTTAAATGACGCTTTTTAACGGGTAGATCAATAGTTGGTTACTTACTTTGTTGGGCATTTTAGTCGCTTCGGTTGAACCCTTCCCAGCATAACGTACATAGAATGATATGCTAAGGATGAACACTGTCCCTCATAGTGGTAGTGACTTTTTATAACACTTTGAACTAGCTACAATAAATTGGAATCCTGACATTCATTCTTCATTCTCGAATGCTGATTCATCATTGAGCAACTCTCTTCTGACACTTCCTTTGGCTTTTGTTCATTGGAAGTTCGAATTCGAAGCTCTCTCAGGTATGACGCTCAAGAGAAGTTGCTTGAGATTGAGTGCGTAAAGGTTAAGAGACCAACCATGACAGAGAGGGTGCAAATTGAGACAGAATTTTGCAATCACACAATTTCCAACCTTCGTGTGTGGAGTACCACCAGTCACTCATTACATCAGTCATGTGAGGTGTGAATGGACGCCGTTGTTGTTGGTCTACAATAATTTTGGCCAAATAATAATGAACTAGTTCCGAATGGCCTACAGAGACAATGATGTGTGGGAATCTTAACTTTGTTTATTTGTCCACGTTGCCTCATCCTTTCATTTTATTTCAATGTCGTCTATTAAAAGTACACATTGCTTTTTCGTTTGAGAGTCAGAGAGAGAGATAGTGTGCCATTATTGGTACCATAACTTGCATGGAGTTATCATCATCATCATCATTCATGTCTTCATTTCAATTCCCACAGGAGCTATAATGAATTGAATTAATTGACTCCAAGTCTCAGCAGCACAACATCGTACCCAATTCAGTTCAAAGGCAAGTATGGATGGGCAGTCAGCCAGGTGTGAAAAACTGAATGCATAAGTGGCAATTGAATTCAAGACTCTCGTACGTACCTATGATGCATATCCATCCATGGGTAATTATTATATGAATATACCTCATACAGAATAATGTTGCGTAATTTTTTCATGAAATGTTTCCCCAGAGTAGGTCTCGTCGCATATTGGTTTTATTTTCTGCAACCAACTGCCCATTGCGCACAATGGAATAGAACACGCTTTTTCCACAACAAGCCAGCAACAATGCAATGGATCCACTGTGGTCTGATGGAGTTCAAGTTCAAGATCGTTTGCAGCAACAGCAACAGCAGCGTAAAAATATGAGACACGTATATTTATTTACGAGTCCGTGTGGTGCTGCGATGTGATGCCGTAAAGTAAAGTAAAGTTTGAAGCCAAAAGCATTTGATGTTGGGAAAGAGTGGATTGGATGGATGGAGGCCTGAGGTTTTCTTTTTCTGTGTGTTGTTTCTGGCTCTGTTGGAAGGAGCATTGCAGTAAAAAGTTGTCTCTCTCTCTCATGGAGTGACACGACTGACCAACATCTCCAATCTTCCACCACCTCTTCTCCAATTAATTAATTTGTAACAACAATTGGCCACCTCTAATTTAAATCCCATCATCATCAGTTCCCGTAAGTTCACCCTCCTCCTACTCTTTCTCAACACCGTCCAGAGTTGCACATTCTTCTACGCCCTCCTCTAAAAATTCCTCTTTGTCACTTCTTGGACTCTTTTGGTTTCTGTAAATTGAGAGAGTCAGCAGACAGACTTATCAAGTGACGTGACGGTGTTGGGAGGAAGGAAGGGTTTTAGATTTTGTGTCGACGTGACAACGGATTGAACGACGAAGGAAACCTCTGACCAATTTCTTGCATTTTATATTTCAGTTTATCATCGGCAGCAGCGAGAGTAGTTTACTGCCCTGCCGTCGACCTTTTTTGAAAGTCTTCCTTCGAAATTTTAGTCTATTCGTCGTCGGGAATCTTCACCTTCGTCTTTGTTTTTGTTTCTTTTCTTCTTCAAGTACCGTGACTGACTGGTAAGGTTCATATTGCAATCTTGTAAAAGGTCTCTTCGTAAATGGCTGTGGTATGTATTCTCAGATTCAAACATGGAGACCGAGACAAACACAGGGTCAGAGTCACCAACTACCAGTATCTTTGCAGAGTTGTATGAAGAGATTACCTCGTCGTATGTCAACATCGCCCTTCTTCTCGCCATCGTGTTCCTGGTATACAAAATCATCCGAGGCAGACAAGAAGGAGAGGTCAACCTCCCTCCTGCAGATCCTCCACTACCAAAAATGAAGAAACAAGATATGACGCTTCAAGAGCTTCGTAAGTATGATGGGACACAGGAAGATGGGCGAGTGTTGGTTGCAATCAACGGCCGAATCTTTGATGTCACTCGAGGCAAACGTTTTTATGGCCCAGGTAAAGTGACATATTCCAATCATCAACACTTGGATGGAAGGTTCAATCAATGTACATGTCATTCTTTAGGTGGTCCCTACTCCTCCTTTGCCGGACATGATGCTTCACGAGCCTTGGCCATGTTTCAAACTGATTTGGTAAAGGAAGAGCACGATGACCTATCGGATCTTGACCAAAGTCAGATGGAATCCATTCGGGAATGGGATGCACAACTTTCAGGTATGTGACATCAACGCCTTACCACACAACAATTGCGTACTGTAGCTAACAAAAACCAACCAAATTTTACAAACAGAAAAGTACGATGTTGTGGGGACCTTGTTGAAACCTGGCGAAGAACCCTCCAATTACTCTGACGAGGAAGAGGAGAAGGAGGACAAGAGCAAAGATGACTGACAACCCCCCAACCAACAAACTTCCGTCTCCACACAATTTCTTTCCAATTCCAAATGAACATATGTCCGCTACTACACTATCTTATCTTAATATTGCCAACATGATTACTTCAGCAGAGACCTTGAAGGTTGTTTCAAAGATATATTACTTGACGAACCTGTAGAAATGTTTAAGCAATCTTTCATTCCGTGACTACTTAAGTCATGTCATGTATTATAAAAGAATGAAATTATTTTAAATTAATCAACTTCCCTACGTTGCAAGATTTTAAAAGAGGGAGAATGATGTCCAAATTCTAAATTGTGTCAATCAATAAGAATAAAAATTGTCAGTAAAATTACGAAGCGAATGATGTACAAATGAAGAGAGAACGCATGTCAGAATGATTATTGTATGCTATAAAACTCCCCGTTAATGTGATTCTATACTACATATATATATTGTGTTACAAAAAAACAGGAATAAAAAATGCTAATGTTTGTAATATTCCATTGTCCATTCGAGTCTTTATGAAGAAGAAAGAACCGCACATTACACAATCATCAAATAAATGGTACATTTTATTCCAATTATGAAGCATCAAAAACTCATGTTTGCTATAAATGATTAAAAACTGCAAGTAAAAA
>JAQIWU010001717.1:0-15018 GCA_034696445.1 Isotomiella minor
ATCTGATCAATTTCCTTATCTACTAAAAGAAGCAGTGGAAAAGGGAAAATGCGTCGTGGCATAAATTATTTAGAAATCGAGTTGTATTCTGGGATTAATACAAAGTGCATGTACAAATTAAAGAAAAAGTCAAGACATGATAGGTAATTGCGTTAGATACTCCTATAGTTTGTCGAGAAAGTTTAGAAAGCGGTAAAGGAACGAAAGACGGAAATGTTCAACGGTATCGGCGTCTCTTCACTTTTGATAGGTAGCTCAGTTTCGAGGCTGTAGTAAAACTTTCCTTTCGTGGCTTACAGAAATAGTTGAGACGAGTATAGCCACTCATAGCAGGAGGATAGGGGTCGGGAGAAAGCAAAAGGATGGAAAGGTATTTTGAGAAGAAGAAGATGATGTTACCTTAAAATTCTGGAAGCACTTTTCTAAACACTCCATCCGATGGATGAGACACAGCTTTAAAGAAGCTTCAGTAGGAGGAACCGGCACAAGGTTCAGCTTCATGTCTGCCTTATACTCAAACACCATTGAGTTGTTAGAAATCTGTTTTCCATTCGAGTAGACCCTAATGGGCACAAGTCCTGGGCTATGAGCTGAAAAACCAATTCAAGTTTTCACTTTTTTGAGTAAACTTACTTAACTAACCCAGAAGTTTTCAAGTGTCGATGCATGTATGTGAGTGAAGTCAAAGTAAAAGGTACTCATTGTGAAATTAGGTACGGCTGACACCATTCAAACGTAAGGTGCTTTCACAACATGAAATCGGCGAAGTTTCCACATCGAGGTTATGCTTACGCATCATGGGACACGGTTCGATTTTACATAAACATGGTGTTATTACAGCTTAAGTTACTTCATCTATATCTGCCTGCACCTTGTGCTTCTCATAGGGACGTAGATTGAAGATGTGGGGCTTCGTGAGAACGTGTGTGCCTCAAATAACAGGTACTTCTAAGAATTTACACTCTTATTTTTTTCAAAGCTTAGACTCAATTTATTTTCTATTTCCTTTTTGTCAGTCAAACATCAAGATGAGATGGTGTTGGTGAAAGCTAAAAGAGTGGGAAAATATTCTCTAACTTTCATAAACGGGATAGATCGGTTCATTTTCGATGATGAATTTATCATATTAATACATTAATTATTAATGGTAAGATTACAGAAATTGTACTCACGTGGGCAGAAGCATTTCAGCACACCGGCCTGAAGATAAACAGCAGGTACGGGGAGGTCACCGAAATGGACCGAGTATTCCCAATGTGGATTTTGAAATTGACCCACTATCAGAATCTTGGTACCGCCCTGAGAAAGACACAAAAATATAACCATCATCATCACTCAATCATTATCTACTCATCAACCGACAGTAACAGACTTCAATCAAATCTCTAGGTTTCCCTTTCATGAGAAAGAATAAAAGCGAGGCACGCCACGACGAATTGGAGAAAGCATAGGAGAGAAGACACGAAAAGAAAAGCAGAGAGCACCACCACTATCATTTTCTCCCCAAAATACCTTTGGTCACTCAACCAAAAATTATGCTTAAACTTTGGATTGAGATGATACTTACACTACTACACATTTCCTGATAACCATTCACCATCATCAACCCTTTTAGCGAGTTTGGGAGGCGACCTTCATTCATTCACTCTGCCGTCCTGCTTAATAAGCGAAACGCGAGTGAAACGACTCTTTATTCGCTTGTTGTATACTTTATGCTCAGGGAAAGGTCCCGTCCTTCTGCTAAAAATATCTACCTGCCTGCCTGCCTGAAAGTCTCTCTCCATCCATGCTAAATGGAGTCACACTTACATTGCATTACGTTCCATTGCATGCTCCTTACAAACAAATTTAGGTAGCCCAGTTGGTTGACGCTTTCTCCAAATGAAATAAAATATCGCCCAATCCCACAACCAATTTCCGCCTCTTTCATCAACTCCAACTTCAACTGCCTGAGCTCCAGCTCAAGTCTAATTCACACACACACACCACACACGCCTGAGCCAAGGCAAGTCTAATCTCTCTTCTCTTTTAGTCCAACCAAGCACAAATTTCTATTTGATATACCTGAAGAAAAAAACTTCCTTTTCACCACTTTTTTCAATCCTCTTTGAAGCAAATGTAAACATGTATCAAATTTTTCTGCTTAATCCAAATTGCAAAAGTTGTCGAATAATGTACCCCATCTCACTCGTTATTTTCTCACTCTTCTTGGAGCATAAGCTTCTTTCACGACTTGGCATTACTTTCCTTGATGAACGGAATGGAATGCAAGGAAGAAAAAAAGTAGTTTCGTTGTGTGCGTCTGGTCTGTTGTTGGGTGGACCCCTTTCTCCATTCTTGTGCACAACAGGAAGCAAATGGTTTCATTTCACTCACTTTATTTTTGCTTTTTTTGCTCGAGTCGTTTGCATTTTACTTTACTTGCCACACCACCAACAACATATATCCAACGTCCTACCTGTCTATCTTGTGTGTTATGGTCGAGTCTATAGGAGAAAGCGTGTGATGGCAAAGTGAGTGAGGTAAGGTGGGGCGGACAAATATTATATTATCTTCATGGAACAATGGGAAAGTCGTTAAAGAATACTAGACTCGCACTACCTAACCACAGTTGTTATTACTCGTGTACACGGCATGGACAAAATCAAATGAGTTATGACAGCAAAGGCATGATCTATCTATTTTGTATACCCTTTCTTTTTCATACGTACATCTATTCATCGTCACGTGTCCATGTCAGTCCAGCAAACTCTGCCACCATAATCATAATTACAAAATACTCCATAAGAATCATGCGTTGTGTATTCTGAACTGAAGGAAGAGTGATTGACAGTCCCCAAAATAATTTTGTATTCGTTGCTATACGGATTCAATGATGTGGCTCAGCATACTTGGTTAATAACAATGAACATTAAAATAGGCCCATATGGTTGACTTGACAACGATGATCGTAAAGTTGGATGTATTGTCGGTCAAAGAAGATAAATGAACAGGGTCCGAACCATAGGGGCCCATTCATCAAACCAATAAAGAATGGATGAGAGACAACGGCTACGTGGGGTGTAACAAAGATACACAGATAGATAGTCACCCAATTCATTATAGTTACTAATTTCCCTCAATGGCATCATCCATTCTAATTAAAGCTTGAAAACGCGTTGTAGATAAGCACCGCTCGCATTGTCTTCCTGAACCTTGTATTTTATTTGTGACCGTGCTATTGCAGACTTGCTATATTAGAAAGTGGAGAAAGTTGCTGCGTTGTTATTGGTATTGCAATTGCAATGTGGGTCTCCCTTCCTGCCTGATGCTTGACATTTATAAAGAACCTTCGTCAAGAACCTTCAAAAAATTAATTGCAAGAAAGGATGGAAGACGTGGTCTTACAACAAGCATGTATGAAGGAAGGATGCTACCTACCTCAGAGTAAGCCCATTCCGGATTAATATCCACGATGGTTGTCTTTTCCGCCACCACTCCCATGAGGACTCCATTATGGTGACTCTGGTCCAAATCGTCCGAAAGGTCTGCCAAAATGTCAAAAGCATCAAGGTTGACGAATACGTCGTCAGCAGATGGGGACATGGGTTCCAGGTCTCCCCCACTTTCTCCCATCCCCATATTCGCAGACAGGGTTTGTTGAATGTCTTCATGTGACATTTCCAGAGTGAGAAGTTCTTGATGAGACCCTCCGTCAGATGAATTTACATGATTTGAATGGGCGTGATTGGCTGAGTGACTTCCTCCTGAGGTGGGTGGGTGGTGCACGGTGTGTTGATGCGAATTGTGGTGTTGGTGTTGATGTTGTTGTTGTTGGTGATGATGATGGTGACCCGATCCCTGCTGCGATTGTGACATCGTCTGTGGCGATGCATGTGAGGGAGCATGAGTGGTATGACTTTGCTGATGTCCTGGAGGGGCATGAGGCGCTGTCGAAAAGTGTTGTTGCGTGTGATGGTGGATGAGTAAGGTCTGATTCGCAGTTGTGCGTGGCACCCCACCCGTTTCATTAGCATTTTGAACATCCATGAATGAGGCCGTCAAAGCCGAAGCTAGTGAGTTCCCCCCGTTGCCACTGAAACGGTTGTTTTAGGCATTACTTAGGACAAAGATTTTTAAAAAAATGACTTACTTTAAATTTTGAACAGCAGCAATGGCTGTGTGATGAGTAGTCTGCACGGATGTGGTGTGATTTTGTGTGACCCCAACCCCACCGCTAGCAGCAGAGGTGACGGTGGGCTTGCCATTCAAAATGATGAGTCCTCCCGTCGTCTGAAACTGGCTAAGGTTCAGCACAAAGGGTCTATCCGAGCCTGCGTGTGAGGGCCCAGTCGAACCGGAAGCTGCTGCTGCGGCAGCCATAACAGCAGCCGTAGTGACTCTGGCCGTTCCATTCGTTTGACTATGGTGCGTGACCACTTCAGATACTTTCTGCTGGTGAGACGACTGAGGATGGCTCTGAGAGGTGGTTGTTACCGTGCCCACAAGAGACGGACCATTAGGCATTTGGACAAGGGAAGATGTGGAAGAAGATGAAGAGAGACGCGTCGTAGCAGCAGCCGTCCCCTGTGGACATCCTGAACCCCCACTCACTCCATTCACACTCATCATCTGGTTGCTGGAACTGGAATTTGAGTTCGGTCCGGACCCCGATGTTGCCAGGGCGTCTGCAGCTGAGGACGACTGTCGAGCGAGTCTTTGTTTCTCCATTAGCTGAACAACTATTGCTTCCACCGTCTCAGCAGTCTACAAAGAATAATTATTTAATCGTCATGAGGAGGGTCGTCTCAGGTCACCCCACCACCATTTTCAACGACCTTCTACTCAAAAGGTTTTATGTTACGTGCTCCACGTGGAAGAATCCCATTTCATTTCCCCCATTATGCAACGGAATGTAATGTAATGTAATCATTCACTTATAGACATCCAACAAGAGAGAGTGTGTGTGGGGCATTGTGCTTTTTGAACTACACAATATACCATTGTATAATAAAAAGAGTCGATAAAAAGGCTACATTTCTTTTCAACCTGGCTGACTGAGAGTTTTTCTTGTATACTCTGAATTAATAGTGCGTCGTCAGTAGTACAAAACTGCTCTCTACCCCATGTCACCTCGACGTCACTCGCCTTGTCACCTACACTCTGCCTTTCTTCTTTCTTTTCTTCACAAGACTAACTTTCTCTTCCTTACACACCTTGTATTTTCCATTTCACTCCACTCGACTACTCAAGCCTCTATGTTGTCATTCAATAAGTCACAATTGTTATTGAATTGCGTATCCTTCCCAGAGGAGATGAGGACCATCGGGCTCAGACCCATATCAATTTTTTAAGTGCTGCATATTTCCTCACTCCTCTCAAACTAAGGCCTCCAAGGATAAGATATGCACCTACTTTCCCCAAATGTAGGACCCAAGGAAGGCCGCTGGCTGGCAGATGTGGAACGTGAAAAACGATTTAGCGTTTTACTCGATATTATTATAGAGAATAAAATATAAAATTCCCAAGCTACATTTCAGAATATTCATATCTACTCGGAATGTCTGTATGCATGTGGAAAGTATGTTTTTGGTCCTAACTTTTTACAGGGTCTGGGGGGAATGGAATGGAGACATCAACACCAACATCAATCTTCCACCATCAGGCTGAAGTTATTCCTTCAGTCAGATGTGGATTATTGCACTAACACTCTCTCCTTCTTTGTATCAAATGTCAATTTAGACAATTTCGTTCAACTTTCTCCTTTCCCTTGTCTCATATCAGAAGCAGCAAGAGACTCATACGCAACTCTCACTCGATAAGAATCATTCCAATAACGAGACTAAGCATTATACTTATATATTTGTACCCCCATCCATACACCCGTTGACTTCTGCTCCCACTCACTCACTTTACCCAGAGATAAGCAACATTAGCTTCAGCAGCTTCCCTAGAAATATAGAATGGCAACGGCCATGTGTGTGGAATGTAATTATGGTGATGAAGTTTAAAGTGGGGGCAACCATCTGGAGTGGGTCACATACATTGTGTACGTGTGTATTATGTGAGCTTTTACATCCACATCAATTTGCCTTCTTGACATGCACAATTTGCTATGTTATATGTGTCTGTGGAGTCAATAATCCACAAAGTGAGTGAATCGTGCTGCTAACGCTAAAACGCATTGATTTGCATTATCCTTCCTCCTGCACGGCCAAAGGAAGTACGTACACACATGAGCCTTTAATTCCCTCAGGAGAGAAAGTCGAGTACCGACAGAATAGAAGAGAGATAGAACAAAGTGGATACTATGTGATGTCCTGTGCTCTAAGTTTAAACATTGCTTTGAAATTCTCACTGGACTGAAAAGCAGAGTTCATGAGCTGTCTCATCTCGCCCAATTATTATGCCATCCTTCCTTTCTCTCCCTAATTTCGAAACCTTGTTCATCCCACCTCCCTCCCTTCGCACATTGGATAATTTCGACAAAGTAGTTCAAACACCGTTACACAAGATATACAAAGATATGAAATGAGGAAGAGGAAGGAAGAAAGTGTGTAGGCCAAATGAACTGCCCTTCATTTCATTGCTCTTCTCATTTTCTCTAATAAAAGAAAAGCTTGTAGTGAAAGTGGCTTTACAACTTATTTTATGAAAAGAACTCAGCCCACCACCCAAACTTACCACCCACCTTCCTGTTCACTTCTCTAGTCCTCATCAAATCTAGAGTCCATTCATCATACATGTTCATTCACCCTCAGGGAGGCAAGAGAGAAAAGAAGAAAGAGAAAGACTTCGACGTTGGACTCCTTCATTCTTAAACCGACTAAACTGAAACTCCATCATCTCCTTCCTTCCTTCTTGTTAAGAAGAAGGTATGAAAATTGGGTGCAAAAGTTCAGGCGAATTAAGCTGAGAAGGTAAAATAAAAACCTAAGAAGCTTATTCCTCTTTGCAGAAGGATTAGGGTTGGATAAAATCATCCACCCTTTTCGTCTCAGTGATAATTGTCAAAAATTGTTGACTGTGAGATGGCGAATGAAAACTTGTATATTTGCTTGGTCTTCTTCCACCTGAATGCATGTAAAATGAAATGAAGGAGAGTTGGTTAGGAAAAACACTGTTTTATTATGGTGGGCAGGAAACGGGGTTGGAGTGGAATGCGAAACGGAGAATATTGCGGAACGAATGTAAAAGATCAAATTCATGTCCACAAAGCATAAAATTGAAATTGATCGAACTATCTTTAGGATGGAGGGATGTAGTAGACGAGAGAGAGGAGTCAACGTCAAGCCAGTCTGTAAAAGTATATAAGCATCCACAAAAATTGATCTAGAATCTATTGCATGAGGAGGGCAGAGAGAACATAAATATGCAGGCTCAGAAAATCGAAAGAAGAAGCATAAACCGAATCTTCAAAAAGCAGTCCACCAATTTCACAAATTATTTCAACCTCAGTCAGTCAGTCTCTCTCTTCCTTTCTCTCTCCAGTTGAGGTTTCTCTCACAAATAGAAAACCCAAACCAAAGTAAGCCACTATATTATTTCAAACAATTTGAAATATCACAACATAAAAAGCCAAAAGAAGAGAGTGAAAGTAGGTAGGGAAATCCTGCGAACCGTAGCCTTAAACGATCCACATCCAGACCCGACGAAGCAGAGCAAAAAGTGAAGCTCCCTTCTTTTTCCAATAATATCCACTTTTCCTTCATTTCATGCATTATTGAGTAACCATGAGGAATTTGTCTGTCCGTATGTCCGAATGTCGCCGATTATCAAACAGTTTTGTAAAACATTAGACTTAGACAGTGCTAAATTATCTTCTGGGAAATCAACTACTTATTTTTTGCAACTGACGATAGACAACCAGCTTTTAGAGGTCACATGGGTAACTTGAGAATCTTATTTGGCAGTGTTCTGTTTATACCTACTTTTCCTTTATTTTCTGCTTTCCGCGGTTTATTTTTATAATTTGCTATTGGAAAATACGTTTAAAACGCACAAAGTTGCAACCCTGCTTCTTGTTGTGTAACTCATCTTCAATTGATTTCTGTAAGTTACGTATGAAGGGCTTCTTTAAGACTTTTATGCCTTGCTGACTTGTAAAGCAAAACCAAATGAACAGGCACTTTCTAGCCAACTTTTTTGATTAGTACATAGTAAACTTGCGGCAATGATGACAAAATAAAATGAAGAATATTTTTCATGATTTCTAAAGTTTTCATCGCAAACATGAGGCACTATTGGAAGGTCAACACCTCGGTGACTTATTGTTGATATTACATATCAAAGTAAGTAGCTGATGGACTGACTGAACACGACTTGAGAAAAGAAATATTAATATTTAACGCCCATGCCCAAGTAGAATAAAAGGTCTTTGGCAATTTCTTTGGTGGAGTATTTTCACGGTGAAAGTAACCAAGTGAAATGAAGTGTGGATGTAGGTGACAGTGACGAGAGGGAGAGGTGAAAGCGGGGTAATAGAGCGAGTTGTTCTACTATTTTGTTCTTTTCCCTTTCCTTTCTTCTTCTTTTTTTGGAAGTGAATGAATGAGACGAGTGTGTGTGTGTGTGTGGGCTTGTGTGTAAGGTGAGTAGCATAAGGCTAAACCTACAAAATGAGGATAGAAATGGGATCTCTTTCGTCTCCTCTTTCTTTCCTTCTCTTCTCACTTTTATTCACCAATTCGGCTTTTGAGTAGAAGAGTTGAATGGTTAAAGAATGTGGGAAGAAAGGTGACAAGACTTGAGTAACTTACCGATAGCTCCAACTCGTTATTGAGATCGGGCTCCTCTTCACTGAAAACTGATCAATAGACAAAGAAAGAACATGTATTTTATTACCCCCATAAATTTTCATACCAGAGGCTGCCTCTGACTTTAAGCACTATAAAGCAAGCAACTCTTAGACAAGAAGCATGAGGGAGACTGTCCTTCCACCCTTGTGTGTGTGTCTATCTACATCTACACACACATTACTACACACTCTCGTGCTTTCTCCTTTCTTTTAAAGAGAGAGAGAGAGAGATCTCTGCTGCCCTGTCCTTCCTTTGCTGGAAAAGTATAACTTTTAGTGACAACTTTTTTATATAACTCTTTCCCGTGCACTTGTCTTAAGAGGAGAGGGACAATGCGAAGAGATTCTGTTTATATTCAAGGAATGTCATCCGATTCTCATGACTTGGACAAATTCTACAATGCAGAACACATTCTCCATTTCTCTTTTTCTTTCTTGGCTGTACAGCCACAAGATGGATAGATAGATGATTTGTTGCACACTTACTCCCATTCTAAGACGTAACGGTGCATGTGTGCCGTCGTGAATTGCATTCTATTTCTGTACTTTCTCTACATTCAATTGAACTGGCTGGCTGGTGCCCTCTCATGGTCTCATTATTACAGTAAGGAACAATGTTGACTTGACAAAAATGTGACTGACTGATTGGCACTGCGATTGTAGGCAGAAAGTTAAGTTAAGGGGTCTCCATAAAGTACTTGTGTAAGAGAATCCAAGTACGGCGGTTGACTAATGGTGGAAGAGCATTCCTTTGGCGAGGAGAGAAGAGAGAAAGTAAAGTGAAACGATGGATGATGGGATTCAGTTGGGAATTTGGTCTCGATTCTCCAGTTTTTGATGTCCTTCCCTTGACTGCTTACAGAGTTTTTTCTGGAGAGATTTTTGCCATCAACTTCACGTCCTACTGCCAGCCAGATATTTGTAAGTATGTACGTATGTATGTGGATGTGTACTTATGCCTTCATTCTATATGACTCTTCCTACATTGACTAGTTACTTTTGCGACCAGGCCTCCACTCAACCGTAGACGCAATCCATTTCCTCCTTCCATGTAAAGACTTTGTTCCAATCTTTCTTGAATCAAGTGGGTCTCATCCTTTCGGTCTTCTCAGTGTTTATGGTTGCTCTTTACTTCCCAGCTCTTAACAAGCAGAAGGACACGAAATTTTCCAGTTGTTAACAGTAGATGAGGTTAAAGATGACACAGGCGATATAAGTTGTTGTAGTTGAGGCAGGGACAATGGGTAAGAAGATGACATGTTCCACAACATTCACTCATCCGTTCATCCGCCCATTGCCCATTTCCTCTTTCTTTCCTCAATTGTTATTTTTTTGCCCGAGGGACATGAGTGTAAATGAGGATGAGGTGCATTTGTTGCAAAGAAGAAGGAGAGATGTACATAGCATCTAAATTGCTGCTATGGCGTTGGTTCGTAAGCTGAGCTGATGATAAGTTCACTTCAATTTCTTAGACATTCCTTCCCCTTCTGGATGATGAGGGTGATGTGGTAATGGTAGGTGTTGAGTAGAGGACAGTGAAGTGACAAGTGAGAGAGGTACCTTTCTTCAGCGATACATTTCTAGGAGAAGGCAAATTGTCATGTACGAAGTGCTATTGACGGGTCATTCTTTTGATAGTTGGTCTAACGTTAGGAGGACAAAAGTGTTCAGCTGCTTCTTGGACTCGGGATGCCAAAAGTTAAGCGAAGAGGAATGCATTCGCTTTCTCTTCTTTCTTCATTCCATTTCATTCTTGTCCTGTTTTAAGTCAAGGACTGTTTCAGAGAAAAAGAGAAAAGGAGAGAAATAAAGAAAGAAAGTTGTTTTGTCGTGAGGTTTAGTTCGGATGAGTTGGGTTTGGTTTGGTTGGATTGGTCGCTTGATGGTGGACGTATCGTTGTTCTTAGAAATGCAGTTTAGCAGCACAAGAGACATGGAAAAGAAAGAGGACAAGACAAACAACAATGGTTCCACATAGACATAAGGCTAAAACGTGCATTTAGTCCACAAAACATCTATTCATGTCCCCCTTCCGTTCCTTTCCTTCTCTCCTGCTCGCAATAATTGGGTAAATGTCCATTTACTCCATCCCTTAATATAATTAGCTTTTGATATTGTGGAGTGGCCTCGACGTGGAATAATGTGTCTCATTCTTTCCTTCTATCTTTCTTTGAAAATCACAACCTTTCTCCTCCCGTCTTGTGAACTGAATGTGCAAGTAACGATTAGGTACGTACGTAATGTGTGTGCATGAAGTAGAATGTCCTCAAGACACAGATACATACACGTTTCTTACTTTCTTCCATGACGAAGATATACCCCATTCAGATCAATTTAGCAGAAAGAAGGGGGGGAGAGGAGTGTGGTATTCGAGAGGGAAGGAAGGAATGGCACTGTAGATAGACCCATAATCATTTCTCTTGTCTGCCCTTCTGCTTATTTTCCATTGAGATGGAATTGAAAATAGATGGATAGATTCATTGGGGGTGTATATCCACCATAACCAGTTCCATGGCGATGGTGTGTGACTAGTTCGCGATTCATAGATAGATATGTGATTCTTTCTTCGATAAGACATAGAAGAGAGTCTCTCCTTCTTATATTCTTGAGACTGTGGTAGCTTTTCCTTTCTTCCTCTCTCTCTTCCTTCGTAGATTTACTTGTTAGATTTGTTCCATGTGCCTGAGTCCTTGTGTGTTTTGGAGAAAGTGAATTATCCACTCGATAAAGTGAGATGAATTGAGATGCCCTCCACACAAGATACAGATGGATTCTGAAGAAGATTCAGCTCAGGAAAGAAAATAATATCAATAAATTGATAGAGGGAGAGAAGAAAGAAGAAGAGTGGAGAGGATGTGATACTCTGGTGGAAAAAATTGTAGATTTTGGTTTTAGACTTTGAGAAAGGATAGGTGGGTAGCAGGATTGAGTGAATATGGCCATAAACGAAGAATGCTAGATTGGATTTGAAAAGCAAGGAGGAATGAAGAGAAAGGTAAAGAAAATGCCATTATTCACTCACTCTCCAATTCATTTCATTTCAAATCATTACAACTGCTAAACTGCCTTTAAATTTCCTCTTATTCCACTCAAGATTATTATTTTGACAATGTTGAACCACTTTTGGACCTCATTTCAAAATGGTTGGAAGGACAGTAGGCAAAGGCATGTGTACCAAAGAATTTTCCATGAGACAGAAAATAGGCTGGTGATGTGGGTGAAAGCAAGTATATAGACGCACCGCAAGAAAGGCGTATATAATATTAATGAGCGTTTGTGTGCTCAGATTATGGCTTTGGCTCGCCTCTGTTTGTTTTAAAGCCTAAACCAATTTTAGTTGACTTACACATTGGCTTTAGTTGGGAAATTAGTTCTTCCTTTGTCCACTCCTTTTTGTCTCCCCACAAGGACACATTAGAAGTTATAATTAGCTTGTTGTCATCTGGATACGGGACGTTTAGGTAGTGAACCAGCACTATATCCGGGTTCTGTAACGAAACAAATTGTATCAAGACCAGAGAAGAGAAAGGCACTAGAGAAAAGAGATAGGTATCATCAGTGGTTGACAACCCACGCCATAACATTAACATTTTACACCTGACCAAAATGAAAATGAGGACAGAGAAAAGGAGAAGACGACTCCACAAAGGACACTTTACGATTGCTTATGTCATCAACACTACTGGTTGATGATTATGGCCTATAGTTTTCCACCGTAGCGACGGTTCTTAAAAGAGATATAGTGGCTTAATCTAATGCTGAGATGACTCCAGCAGCAGCAGCAGCATGACGACAGGAGAAAATAATATTCTCTCTGGAAGTGTGTTGAACAAGTAAAGGAAGTTGAGACACAGAGTTCTTGTAACAAATGACAGCTCATTTGCGTTGTGTTAAAGCTTTCACCAACTTCATAAAGAAAGAGGGAAAGATTCAATTCACATCACTCACTCACTCTATCTTGCCCTATTCATCTTTCTTTTCAATCAATCTCCACTTGCACACTACTAAATTCCTTTTCCTTTTGGACGAGACCTGTCCTGTCAGTTCTCGATAATTACCATTTATCACAGTCTACACAAATTGCTAATTGCTTTTTGACAAAGTGGGAAGGAAAAGTTGTAAAGTTGGATTGTGTAACCAAAATAATAAGTGGGGCATAATGAGATGTAAGTATCTAACCAAAGACATCCAACCAACCACTCATTTGCTGACTGCCAATTTGACAATGTCGAGGGTTTACATCGAGAATGTTGTAATGGATCACATTACAACTCTTTCCTCCCTCACATTTCTTCAAGTGGTGGTGAGGCTTCTCTATTCATTCATTCTTCCTCCTTTCATTTATAAGCGATAGCACTTGAGCTTGAGTTTACTTCTACTTCCCTCTTGTTCCGGCCAAACCAACATCAACGGGGCTTTCTTCTACTGTGAGAGAGAGAGAATGAAAGGAGAATGCCGGAGGCGAACCTATCAAACTTTCTTTCCACGCTTGATACCCTTGTCAATTGGTTTGGTAGGTTTACTGTAACGGTAGTGAAAGTGGAGGTGACTCTTTGACTCAATAATCGGTGGTGGTGAGCCTCTCCCAACATCCACTTCCTCAAGAACAATGTACTCTCAGATCCCCAATGGCTCAAAAGCTTTCTTTGAGTCCTTGATACTTTTCCTGACTTTCCAAATACTAGACACCGGACGAACTGTACAAAAAAAAAGTTCTAGCTGGCACTACCTACCGCGGATTTCTTTCCGCTGACTCATTTTTTGCTGCAAGCCTGCATCTCATTCAAAATATTTGTCGACTCTTCCTTCCAACTACCCAACAACTGTAAATAATTCTATCACCATTTGACCTTAAAATTCCTGAAGGAAATGATAATAATCACAACGACACTTAGAAAATAATTTAGGTACATGTTGCCTTCACGACTTGTTCATGTCTGTGGTGCAATTGAAAGTGACTTTGAAAAGGCTCAACAGTCACCTACTAAGTAGTTCGTGTGCTTTTAGTTTTAGCTTACACACACAGTCGAAGGCCTTGCATGGTACCTACACAAAGTCTATAGGTGGTGGTGAGAGAAGTGAATGAAGAGTAAGGACAAAAAGCCTCAAAGTGGCTTTGATGATAAAGTCTAATTTATTACCTGTCTACCAAACCACCTTGGAAATAACAAAACACTTTATTCTCCTGAAACTTCCTCAGCGAGACAATCAACAATCCTTTCCATCGAACAACATAACATTTAGATTCCTTTTCTTCCGCCTTTTAATACTTGGCCGAGAAAAGAGAAAGTAAATGAAATGTATCCTGTCGGGCTTTAGGTTTAGTTAGCTTAGGCAAGGGGTGCTTGTTGGGGAGAAGGCAGGAAGAAAGGTCCTTTCTTTTTCGTCTAATAATGCTCTTCTGCATGTGAAGGAAAGGACGCAGGGATTACGGACCTTCTTCCTCTCCTTTCTTTCTTCCTCTCTCGCATATAATAATAAAATAAAGTGCAGTTTATTTATGCCTTCCAAAATCTCACGCATTTGTCTTCATGAACCCTCATCATATGGACTACCACCTAAATCCAAAAGGTGATATGATTAACTGTCTTCACCCTTTCTTGTTTTTTCATAACATTTAGCTTTACTAACCCACACGATTAATGTTGGCATGTTTGATAAACTCAGTTTAAGAATGTAAGAAGAATGATTACCTGCAACAGCCAATAGCACCTTCGATGAAACGTGGGAAGTATTGCAGAGTGGACGTAACACCCATAGATGCACTGAAATTATACAAAATTCTCATGGTGAGAGCAAACTTTTTTGTGTTTGTTTGTGTACAAAGGAAACGTTCCCTCTGTACGTGTTAAATACAAGGATGTAAGAAGGAAAGAAGGAAGGGTGGGCGTGATGCGTGAAAACAAAAGGAGAAAGACAAGACAAGCATAAGCAACTCATTTAAGCAGTTGAGTTAACGAAGCTTTCACCAGACAACATTGCCAGGAGCAAATTTGCAAATCCACTTTTCTTTAAGTCGCGAAAAAGAAGTTGCGTGACAAGATAACTATTGTCTAATCTAATGGGGACGAGTGAGTAGAATGGAATATGCATATGAATCACTCATTCATTCCAATAAATAAATTCAATCATCCTTCTTCCTTCTTAATTGTGTGGGCTAATAAAGTCCTAAATTAAATTACCTTTGCTATCTAGCTTTCTTTACTTGTTTGGTGGGTACTCTTGTAGCATAATTCAAATTA